>JPJV01001051.1:0-12902 GCA_000750745.1 Pseudogymnoascus sp. VKM F-4281 (FW-2241)
CCCGACCTTGACGACGCCCTCGACGCCGCAATCATGTGCGCTGTCGGCCGACGCGCCTCCGTCGCCCAGGGCCGCGCACTATTGTCAATCTGGGACCGCGCATTCAGTTCTGCGATTCCGCCATCCACCAATGCCTCAGAGGGGACTCTGCAGGTCCTCCGCAACTTCTCGGCAATGCTCCGCTCCGCAAACGCGAGTACGGATGAGCTACCCCCCGCTTCGGCACACCTGGCACCGCTATTCGGTGTCATCGCGCGCGTCACGGGGGTGGGGGAGCAGGAGATGGCGTATGTGTATATGCTTTCGCACGTCAAGGCGCTGTTGTCTGCGGCGGTGCGGGCGAGTGTGTTTGGGCCGTATCAGGCGCAGAAGTTGCTGGCGAGTAGGGAGGTGCAGGAGGGGATTGAGGGTGTGATTCGGGCGCATCGGGGAAGGAGCACGGAGGATGCGGGGCAGACGGTACCGGTTATGGACCTGTGGATTGGGAGGCATGAGTTGTTGTATTCGAGGATCTTTAATAGTTAGGTGGGGGGCTATTATTGGGGTTCGGTTGGGGTGTGGAAGAGAGGTGGGGTTGGAATAATAAACTGTTATTCTATAAACGGTGCTTTATATTCTAGAGGCTTCCTGTATGTCCCCGTTCGTTCAACCCAGTCCCAGCCGATGAACGTCTGCCGATGGACGCCAGCCTCAATATTTACAGTAACAACGTTCCAAAGCAAGAGTTTCCCGCGGAATGCGTACCACACGATTATTTCATATTCAAGAGTGCTACACAAAAGCGCAGCCTAATATAAGGCTGGCCCCCACACCTGCAGGTGCTACAACATAATCCTCTATACGTTCTTATTGGTTCGAGGAGGCCGTATTTGAGGCCTAGCTTAGGATAACGCCACCAACCAACCTGTGTTGGATACTATATCACCAACGACATTCCCATTTCGAATACAAGAGAAAGATAATCTGAGCATAATCACGACAATATGACGACCCTTCAGAGCATTCAACAGGCTCTCACTGCCATGGGATTTGCTACCCTGACCCAAGTATTTCGATTCAGCATCACAACCGTGCCAGCAAACATCCTTGAGTGGATTGCCGCCCATCCAGGACAAACCGTTCTTCTCGTCGTTAACGGTTTTGTGATCTTCACCCCCGCCGCTCTTACTGCTCCAATACTCGCACAAATGGGTTTTGGCGCTACCGGTCCTGTTGCTGGTAAGTTAGGACCAAGTTGCGGTTCCAAAGGTGTCACTACTAAAATATCGTATTAGGCTCCATCGCGGCTTCACTTCAGTCGATGCTGGGGAATGTTGGGGCGTCGAGCTTCTTCGCATATTTGCAAAGTGCGGCGATGGGGGGATACGGGGCTGTTGCTGTTAACGGGGTAGCGCAGGCTTGTGCGTTTATTTCCGGGGGGGTTGTCTCATTTTACTCTGGATTTAGTGGACGTGGTAGCTCGGGGTAGACAGGGAAATATTCGATGGGCTTTCTCGCTGAGATATGTTCTCTTTATTGGTCTATCAACTCTTCTTAGTCTCGGGTCTGTTCATGAACTATCTCGATAGGATTATTGTCGAGATGTGGTATTATTGTGGTTGCTCATAAGGGTGGCATCAACGGTGATATGGTTTTCCATTTCCCATTTGTGGGACTACCAACTAGACGGGCGATCAAAAATGGGTGCTCCCTCCACACTCGCCATGGCCTTAGCTGGCTCCTCTTGATTCCTGACCATCACCACTTGTATTAGTTGAGGACCCATTGCCCATTTCGCTATATCCAACCCAACCTTCCCGATACGCCTAACCTGAAACGCCGCATTTCCGTTCACTTGCGATCGGATTGACTGAAGGGTTGTTGAACTGGGGTTGTACTGGATAGCTCCGCGGCACTATATTTTGTGTCCAATTCGTACTGGGGCTGTGTAGGTGTTGCACCACTAGGTAGCTCCGCGGCATTGTAGCCTGTAAGCATTTCGTAATGTGGTCCGTAATTCTTCGTCTCGAATGGTAGTTGATGGTCTAAATGAGGCGCCTGTTGCCCTCGGCGTCGTAGTAAAAAGAATACTATGGCGACAACCGCTAATAAAACCCCCGCTCCGACTCCGACTCCAACTCCAATTGGTACTGCGGAGTTTTTGCTTTCTTTATCTTGCGAATTATCTGCAGGGGTGCTGATTTCTGGCTCGGTGGCTACCGCCGTTGGACCCTGAGATGTTGAGGTTGACGAGGCGGCATCGGCGCCAGATGTCGGCGAAGACGCACTGGTACTGGCTGCTGGCGAAGGGGATTCGGTGCTAGAGGTCGTTTTGCGTGTGGACGTTACGCCGAGATCTATGGTGGTAATAATAGAGCCAGGTAAGACTTTGTGGACCTGCTTAGGGTCGTCACAGTCGCATCCAGAGTACCCGTAGCAACAATATGAACCTGGGCCAGCTTGTGGGCAACTTTGGACGCCGTTGCCAGAAACTATTTCACAGTTAATATTTGTCAACCAGAACACCCGCGAAGGGTGACGAATCAAACTAGAAATCTTACCAGCAAAGCATGCTGAGAAGCATCTGGGGTCTTTAAATGTTGGATCAGAGCAACCATTCCAGAAAAATGGGGATACAAAGAAATTCGGTGGATGTTTAGCTATCGTATCTGCACTAGGAGCGCAAAGTCCATTGCTGAAGCAAATATCGCCTGGTGCGCAGCAGGCGCTGATTTCGGCATTTGGTTCACACGGGTAGTACTTTTCGCTCTGAAGTCCCTTCGGACCATAGCAGACTGGAGATTGCGCAAATGAGACTTGAGGTAATAGACAGAAGAAGAAAAGAACGATGGCGCGAAGAGAAGTCGGTAAGGACAGAGGTGAAGCAGATGAACTCATCTTGAAATCGCGAAAATTGTTGTCTCGCCCATTCAAAAAGTCAAGGATGCACAATGCTTTTTAAGGAGGGAGGAGAGCAATTGCTTGGCTGTGGCCAAGTTCGCAGCTGAAAGACGCCTCCTCCTGACTCTTTGGCGCTTAACCTGTCAGCAACTGTCAGCGCTAAGGTATAAGCCAATCGCTGACCACTCTAATTTTATGGACAGAGAATATCAAGTCGCTTGGTTTACAAGTAGAGTACAGTGTCAGGTTCGAAATCACAACGAACAAAGGAGAACCCTAAATGTAATGACAATCGGTTGTTTTGCTGATATGCATAACGTCTAAATAGGTTATAGTATAAAACGTTGTCGTTTGTAACACATCTGTTTTATTAGAGTAGGGGAGACCTTATATAAAAACAACAGCAAAAAATAGTGTTTTCCCTGCATTACGTACAGTTACAAAAGGTCTTCGTTGTCACATATTATTTGCATGTTTTGGTGGTGAAACCCCTGGACAAGGCTGAGCTGTCACCCACAAGGCTAACATTGTGCCTCGCGCTAGTGTGGCCCGAGCCGCGACCTCCCAGCTCAATCCCTGTCCATTCGCAGGATGTAAACAAAGATGCCAAAACCGACGGCAATTTGAGAAAATACAACCACGACGCCCCTCAAGTCCTCAAATTTTTCTGGGCTATGAGATACTTCTTGCAATTATAACACACAGGAATAATATACACGCGAAATATGCTTGGGTGGTGGCTAGGCAAAGGCGGCGAGGACACGCGTCGGGAAGGTATGCCACGAAGAAACTCGTCTATCTCTCCGACAGTAGGCGCATAAACTGACGCAACCCCCCAATAGACGGCCAGGAACCGCCCGAAACGCCAGCTCCGATATTTGCAGCGAGAGCGTTCAAAAGTGCCCTCTTTGGCACTCCTGCTCCAGCCAGCGACGACACTTACTTTGAGCAAATTGCCAAGACAACAAACATGTCGGCACCTAAACAAAATTCGAAAACTGATATATCGAGCCCGTCAAAAGGAATTTTGATGACTCCAGGAACAGCAAGGAGTCGGAAATCGGTCTCGTTTGGCGCAGCTGTCAAAGACAAGGAGGCAAAGCCAAATAGCAACACTGGCATCCCAGATGACTGCCCTGGGAAATTCCCTAGTCCTTGGGTTGGGGGTGCAGGCAAGCAGGACGGGAGATCGCTGAGGCAGACTGCGCTGACGAAGACCCTGGAGAACGTGAGGGACACAAAGAGGAGAAGGACGGAGGAGACAAAAAGGCGCACTTCCGGACCTGACACTCCACAATCGCTGCTGGAGTTGGATATTAAGACGGGATTAACGGCACCTCAAATATTAGAAAGCTCACAACGAGACGAGAATTCCCAAGCCAGGCCATATTCAAGAGATATGGACGACTTTGACGGAGACGTGACGATTGACCTTAACGAGCCACATTCCCAGTCGGGCCGCTACTGGAAGTCAGAATACGAGAAATACAATGAAGACGCGAAGGCTCAGATGACAAAGCTTGTAAAGTACAAGCAAATGGCTAAATCATATGCCAAGAAAAAGGACGAAGAGGCAATTGATCTTGGAAGCAAGCTCAAGGAAGCACAGAAAAGGGCACTGCAGATGGAAGATAGGATTGCTGAACTTGTCGCTCAGATTGCTGAGGGATGTCTGAATGGAATCGACGATGACTCGCCTACCTTGATGAAGAACCTTGCTAGGCAGACTGCGCTTGCGGTCCAGTATCGAAGTCAAGTCGACCAGTTTAGGGATGTACTAAAGGACCGCGACCAACAGCAAGAAGGCGGAAATCGAGAGAGGTCCAACGAAGATGTGGACGTATTGCTTAAGAAACCGGCATGCGACCTCAGGAGCGAAGTGCAACGTCTGCGACTAGACCTTTCGAAGTCACAAAGGGAGGCATCTAAGCTTCGCGACGAAAATATCAAGTTGTCTAAGAATTTGGAGAAAGCAAACGAGCAACTTAGCCAAAGTGAGAAACGTCGGCAAGCTTCAGAATCGATGAACCATGATCGAGCACAACTACTACAAGGCCTTCAGTCTAAGTACGAGAACCTAAAAGAGTCGGCAAAAGCACAACGCGGAGATGCGGAACATCTTCTCAAGAAGCGCCACGACCAAGTTTCAGAGTTGAAAAAGGAGATGGTTGTGCTGAAAGAGAAGCTCGCTGCATCGAGAGTCGAACGGAGCCCCCTGGTGTCAGAAAAGGGAACTGGGGACAAACGTGCCGCTGATTCGAACGATGAAGACCTCAAGCCAACCAAGTCTCAGCTCAAATCGACTTTACAAGATGGGAATATGATGGAAGGACAGAATGTACTGCCTCAGGTACGGGATACTCGTAGGAGAGCACAAGAAGCTAGTAAGCCATACGAAATCTACGAAGATCTGCAGGATCGTGAAAAGCCAACTGTCGGCGATTATACGCTTCAACGACGAAGATCAGCGACGGCGCGTGGTCAAGCATCTGTTGACGCACCAAAACATTCACGGTCAAAGTCTGATGCACTCGGTGAAATTGGGAACAATAAGAGTGCATCACATACGCCAGAAGCGCTTCAGCCTGCATCGGATTTCAGTTTACGTGAACGATTCGCGAAACTCGCTGTGGACTCCACCAAGAAAGACCTTCCAACCCCGGGGCCATTTTCAGGCCATGGGTTGCGGCGAACGCCATCTCAGAAGCAAGCTGTACCAGACCTCACACCAACTATGGACATCATCACACAGGAAACTTCCAGACCAGCTGCAGTCCGTCCGCGATCCCTTGTAGACGGAGGGGGAAGCAGACCAGGCAACGTGGCGCCGAGTAGAATGTCAAGTATGACAAGCACGAGGTCAAGGACAACACTAGATCCAGAGAGAGCAGCAGCGGCGAAGGCGCGACTAGATTTGAGGAACGCGGAAAAGCGGAGGGCAAAGGAGAGAAAGGAGAATATGATTATGTAACGGACGTTTAAATTGTTTTGTTTGGGATTATACATCATTTTAGGGCGAAAAACGTTCTCAGGAGAGGGTGGCGGTGGCGTTTTTATTGGTCAGGATCTGAGCGGGCCGCATTCTTTAGGGCGTTGAAGTATTGAAGAAGAAACTTCATACGGCAAGCATGTATTTATGCTACAGGAATAGGGTGTAATTATTCGATGAGTTTGTATTGATTTTGAGCATACGAACTGTAAAAATTGCCCAGGAAAATCTTAGAATCTGTGATTATCTGTAGAGTATCTTGGCAAGGCTGACGTTGATGACTTGGAGTTGGTGTTTGTCATGTTTGTTTGATGAGGCGAGGCCATCGGTACTCGGCCCTCCCGATAGCGATAGTCAGGCTGGTCGCGGCACGCATGTACAGTACTATGTAGTCAGCAGTTTCGGGCAGCGGCCACAGACCACTTGACGATTTGACGTAGCCTTGCTGATTCCAGATTCTCCAAGATTCAACTTCAACCCGCGTTTAACAATATCCTTTGATTTCTCTCAAGATTCGATCTTCAATTTGCCCTTGCCTGTCACTCTTTCGCTCGCTAGTTGCTCTTACAAAAGAGACAACCTGATCTGACTTCAACTCTCGATCCTCTCACAACAGACCAACCAACTCATTCACCTGGGAGCCACTTTGGTGGCGGGTTCTTTTACGACAAGACTCGATCTTTTATACGACGTACGACTTTGACTTTGTTATAAACTCGACTATACCCGCAGCGAGATTTCATCATCGCCGTTTCAGCGTTCAAGATGGCGAAGACACGGCTCATGAATGAGCTGTCGGCGCTCCAAAAGGAGAAGTGGTGTACAGTGGAGGTGCGGATTCTTGTCCATCTAGCTTTCGAACAGTATGCTGACAATCTTTAAAGCCCAGTGGTGGAACCAACATCTTCAAATGGACCGTTGGCCTCATGGTCGTCAACTCCGACAGCTACTATGATGGCGGCTACTTCAAGGTATGTAATATCACAAATGAACATCCGGTCATGAGAGGTAGCTAACAACTTCACAACAGGCTCAGATGTCTTTCCCCTCGAACTACCCCATGAGCCCTCCCTCATTCAAATTCGCGCGCCCAATCTACCACCCCAACATCTACCCGGACGGCAGAATCTGCATATCAATCCTTCATCCCGCTGGAGAAGACGAGATGTCAGGCGAGTCAGCAACAGAGCGTTGGACTTCAGTGCAGAGCGTAGAGTCCGTTCTCCGCTCTATCCTGCTGCTCATGGATGACCCCGAGGTTTCGTCACCGGCCAATGTCGACGCTGGTGTGCTATACCGCAATGATCGTACTGCATACATCGCCAGGGCTCATGAGGATGTCGAGAAGAGCAAGACTGACATCCCTGAGGGTTTCATTCTGCCCACGACCTTGGTGGATGCTCCGCCGCCGAAGATCAACGACGATGATGCCTTCTGGAACGAGAGTGATGGCGAGGACGACTTTGGCGGCAGCGACAGTTCAGGAGAGGATGCCGAGATGAATGATGACTTTGATGAGGATGAGGATGCAGATGGGGACCAAGAGTTTGAGGATAGTGATGAAGATCCAGTCATTGCCAAGAAGGAATGAATGGACACTGGGCGACTGCGACTGCTGGGGTCATTATATACTCAACAAACCGCAAAACCTTCCATATTACTGGATGTTGGTCGGGATTACGACCCGTATGAGCGACTATTATCAGGCCACCAACATCGACCTGAGTTTTGCGGATGCATATTTCTTTTCTTTCCTTTTATCTCAGGCGCATAAATTATATCGGCAAGATAGGCGGACCTTTGTCGTCATATTAGGAGGCGCTTTCTATGCATATTGATGGCCAGGTGTTATCGGCGGCATAGGATGGTGTGCATTGGCGCATTGGTGGAGTTATACGTCAGCAGGAGAATATGGAGCATTACATTAGATCGGACATGAGAGCAAATATATATGTTAACATCTGACGTAAAAGTGAAGGCTGTGGCGACTGTGGATATTAGTAGGCGTGGGTGGTATGGGAGGACAAAGAGTCTGGGCCGTCTTGGATCGGATCACGCCAAGGGACCGCAATGAATGTGGCTATGCAATGGGCTGCATACCAGCCATTATACCCATTATAAACATGAAAAACGAGTTCTAGCTTCTTCTTGTGAAACCCTGAAACGACCGTAGCAAAAAGACGTTGAACACTACCGTTCACATCCGGCACAGAAACACGCACAGTTCTAAAAATACAGCACATCACGTGATCGATGATGCTATTGATGTGCAGACCCCCTGTTGGCCGTAAGGTACACAGCAGCTGAAATCTTATCGCTCATCGACCTACTGCATGTGCCACTCCACTTGTACTCTAGATCTCCGCATCCCACCAAAAAGAAGGGCCAAACGGAACGCCATAAAAATACGAGCTTCTCCTCCCTCTGTACATACCACGGCCTAAAAATGCCTCGTTCTTTCTTCTTGTGACTTGTGATATTCACTCCATGGCAGGCCCTTTGTTATACCTTCATTCAATTCTATATTAAGCTCCGGCTGTGTGCGATTTCCCCTTGCTTGAGCTATTGTGGATTTAAGCCTGGACGGACAGAGAGACCCACGACGGGTGAACATCGGTACCGTTCTTTGATTTCAAGACGCGAAGCTCAGCAGAACTTGACGTTTGCTCAATCCCCTCTTGACACGAACGGATTGAGGCCATCTGGATACGACACTGCAAACAGTCATATCTGTTTGTATCTGACTTTTGCGCTGACTCCAGCTTGCTTTGGCTCACACTGCCAGGCCAGTACAAGGCCGCCCACCGACCGACTGGTCGCCCAACAGTCTGGAGCTCCTCATCCTCCAAACTCCTGGATTACATCACCTTCTCGATGTATGGTATGGGGAAACGAGTATAGGGATTGCATGTCTCTTGACACCCAGCCATATACTGGTTACAACATCACATCCGTGAGGGACTGGCCCACTCTAGATTATAAGTCCTCTTAATGCCAACCTAATAAAACAATGGTCTCCAGTTCAGGGGAAAGCAATGGCATGCAGGCATCCTCAAATAGGTTCTCAAGAGCGAGGTTGTCCTCTCTTGCGCCACTGATCACAAAACAAAAAGATGACACTAAAACGGCAGAACGCAGCAGGTTCACAAGTCATTCACCTGCACGCCAGGGCTCTCCTATGGGCCGTGATTCACAGCTAGATGGCTCACCGGCTTCCCTTACTGGGGGGACCCAGATCTCATCCTCAACTCGGCAACGTTTGCACAGGTATAGACCTGGTTCGACATTTGGGTCTCTTGGAAGAAAATCGATTTTGTCTGTGGATGAGGATTCAGTGGCGAGTAGTGAGGCTATGGAGAAGTCTTCCATTGATATCTCATCTGAAGAGACACCCTTTGCATTCTACAAAGATGGACAGCAGTTACTGTATCATGGCCAGGTGCAGACAACCATCGGTCTGTTTCGGAAGAAGAAAGAATATCTTGCCCTTACAGAAACCCACTTGATAAGATTCAAGAGCCTTTCTAGAGCGCTGGAGGCGTTCCCAACGATATCAAGGGCAAACAGGCGGTACTCTGGAACAAGGCACTCGTCGACGGCTTCAATCGGGTCACTCCATGAGATTCAGTCCTTACACTCAAGGTCAAGCAGCGATGGGGACAATGGAATTCTACTGAACCAGATTGTGGCAGCATATAGGGTTGAAGGCGGCAGGCCGTACTTCATAACGGAAGTCGTATACCTGGATGAGGCAACAAGTAGTGTCGGCTCAATCCAACTTATGCTGCAAGACCCCCGAGAAGCAGATTTATGGCACACCTCTATCCGGGCCGCTTCTCAAAAGGCGAAACTGGTGTCAGAGGAGCCGTTCCCACCGCGGACTATAAGCTATATTCGACGCCTACTCGAAGCGTCGCAGGACTATGACGAGAACTATTTCAAGATATATCGAGTGGTTCGACGGCCGGCTAACAAAGCACCTGGCAAATCCTCCGAGGACTTTTCCAAGTTGGGCTCGACCGCATGCTATCTTGTGATAGGAATCAATCTGCTGCATTTGATTTCCTTGCCGGATTTCCATGAATCTCCATCGCGTCCTATGAACGTTAAAGCAACGAAAAGTAGCTACGGTTTGGTTTCACTGGTGACTATGGAAATAAACAACAGTGATGACACCTTAGAGCTGGGGTTCCGCCTTCCACTGGAGAAAGCGATTACTATTTCCTTGGCGGCGTCTCACGGTCCGGATATTGGACGTGACATCTTCAGATCAATACTCTACCTCAAGCCACAGTGGTTGGATTATACTTTCCTATATAGTGGGCCGAAAGAAGTGCTTGATGATTCCGATGTCGATTTTGGCCCCGTCGAGGACAACGGAGCGTTTGATAGAACGCTAATTGCGTACTGTCTTGCATATGGCTGCAATCCTAATAACATTAGGTATACGATTGGCTACGAGGACGAAGACTCCCCAGAGTTCCTCCTCTTGCCACCTTCTGAGTCGAGAAGATACAGCAAGCATGAGCTTCTGGCAATATTCCGAGCATTGCGGTATAATGAGTCTTTTCGATCAATGTCTTTCTCCGGGATAGATCTGGAATGTCTTCATGGAACAGTCGATGAGTACGGAAAGGATCATATTGCTTTGAAGTCTCGATCAGGGATTCCGATCAAGAAGTACTTCGATATAGTCCCTGATGGACGGTCTCTGCTTTACCAGGAAGTCCAGGCTTTGGCTTTGAAAACATACAAAACGCGAAAGATGAATTTTGGGGACACTCTTCCGAGGAGGCGACCACGAGATACATACGAAGAAGAAGAAGGAACACCTAAGGATCCAGGATGTGAAATAGCAGCTGGGATTTTACCCCTATGCCGAGCACAACTGACAAATATCGACTGGATAGTTTTCAGTGGTATTGAACTTGGCGAGACCGACCTGGAAGAAATTGCTCCAGCGTTGCACGAGAGACGGTCCCGTTTCAGATCGTTCGAGGTCGCACGGTGTGGGCTGACTGACCGAGGCCTCCAAGTCTTCTTGAACAATTTAGAGAAGCAAAATGCAACCTTGGAGTGTATCAACATAGCTGACAACCCGGGGCGCCTGAACCTGGCTGATTTCCCCATAACTATGAGCCGATTTTCCCAAATCAGAAAGCTGGACCTATCACGAGTAACTAGCACGTCTGGAGATGAGCCTCTGATAGCTGCCGAGGTCATGTTGGCCTGGAAGCTTCAGGAGCTCGTCTTGACGGGTGTTCCAGTAAGTAGCTACCATGCTTTGCAGCATAATCCACAACCCAATAACATCCCTATTAACTATTCTAGATAAATGACAAGACTCTCGATGCAATCTCAACCTATCTCCATAGCGATATGTCAAACTCTCTCCACTTGCTACAAATGGATCAATGTAATCTCACTGGCAGCCAAGTGGCTGTTCTCATGCGGACTATGTGCCATGTGCCAGGAGAAGGAAGAGACATGCGTCTGCATATAAGTGCAAATAGACTTGAGAAAGGAAATAGCGATATTGCCTCGGCTATCAAAGATTGCCTGACACCATCTCATGTTACTATGCGAATGGTGGAATACCAATCGGAATCTCACTTCAGACAGCTGTTGGAGGCATTGCGGGAGAATACTACGATAAAATGCTTGGACATTTCGAAAGCCTCACTACCATACGATGCTGGAGAGGATACATGCATTGCTCTACAACGTGTATTCGAAGAAAATACCACCCTCGAAGAGTTGGATATCTCTGGCGAGTATGCGCATCTTGAAATTGCGCGCTTTGGGATTGGACTCAACCACGCTCTGACGGGGTTAAAAAAGAACAATGCCCTCAAGGTTCTCAAGCTGGAATACCAAAATCTTGGCCTCGAAGGTGCCAACACTCTTTCATCGGTCATTGAAGGCAACGACACCATCACCCATATATATTGCGAGAACAATAACATTAACCTCCAAGGTTTCACGGTTCTTGTCAACGCTCTTGCCAAGAATTTTAGTGTTCTCAGTGTGCCCCTGATGCAGGATGACCAGAATGAAGCTGTCAAGCGCATGAGACAGATTATCTCTGAAGCTCATAGTGCCGTCAAGGGAGAAAGTGGGGCGAAGCACGCAGTTCGGAAAACGCTGACAACGTTTGGAGTTCATATGAAGGAGAACCCCATACCCACGGCGCAGGATATTGACCAGGCAATACAAATCCTGAATTCGAGGTGGGCGAAGCAAAAAGAGCGCCTCCTGGAGCTATTACAGAGGAACTTGAATATTGCCCAGGGTCTGGAAACGAGGAGCTTGTACGAAGATGATGCAGAAATGAGCAAGCTTATGCGGCCGACAACTGCTGGAAGTGATTCGATTATTATGGATGCCGTTATGCGAAATACTACACCCAGATTCGAGAGGGTAAATCATACAGAGTATTTTGACGGAAGGCCCACAGATGATAACCCGAGGGCCGACGGTAGCCCAGTGGCAAAGTCGCATAAACGAGAGAGGTCGCTGTCGGAACTTACAGCAAAACTTGGTGTATTCGATTTCGAAGTCAGCGATGATTGAAAATAGGGATTTGACGGGACGGAGTACTCGGAAGAGTATATTGTATTGCAAGGGAATGAGGAAGGCGATTTAAGAAGCCTGTTGGATTTTTTTGGACATAGCCGCTTTGTCGGTGCTGCATTTTAAGGGGGCGAAATGTTAAGCGCAGGAAGCTTTGGAACATCACTAAAGCGGTAATGGGAGTTGCGCAATGGATCATGTAGTTTGTTGATGATCACAATGAAGTATCAATGCTTCATCCTGAACCTAAGTGTCCTCTGAATATCTCTGACACGCGATATTAACATTGATGTATTCTGACAAGCCCAGGCTTATTACCCAGAAACCCTTCATATAATGCCGTCCCTCAAGAAGCCCAGCCCAAACAGCGCCAAAATACAATAGTCCTAACTCCCAATGATACAGAACTCCGCACCACCCAAGTATATACACGAAGCACATCCTCCTCTTTACCACTCCC
>JPJV01001054.1:0-10431 GCA_000750745.1 Pseudogymnoascus sp. VKM F-4281 (FW-2241)
TTTGGTTGGGTGGCCAGCTCACTTATCTGGCCAGCTCACTTATCATGTACGTTATAAGTTTGATCTACATTTGAACCAATGGATATATCAGCTATTGGATGTACATAGTAAGACAATACTTTTACCATTTAACCATTTTGAAAGCCGTCGTGCAGCCAAGTTCTCATATTGTGAGAAACAATATCGTACAGTAGTACCTAAATTTCTAATTGGCTTATTTTTCTCACAACTGTGACCCACTCCACGTATAACTGCTAATAAATAAGCATAATCAGAACTAACAATGACATTAACTAATAACACTATCGACCCTGGAGAGAGTACAATTAGTTAGAGTTGGTGGACACCTCCCAAGCTAACTCGAAAATAAATGTACTGTTTTGATGTGCCCTTCGGAAACGAAAATACCTGTACCCAGTATTTATCATACCTCCTTCAAGACACATTCCCCTACAGCGATCCAGTCCGCACCGAACGGAAATTCCAACTGCTTGACTCTTTCAAGCTGTTAATCTGAGTCTACTGAGGTGAAGGAACCAAAACCTCGTAGATATTATGAGTTGGGAAAATTGGAGATAGTCCAATTGCTTCTCAGCGGCGGGGCAGATGTTGACATTCCACAGCCGGTCTGGCTGTGAGAACATTTGTCTCTGGATGCTGCTCTCGCCGAGAGAAAAGGCTGCAAAATGGGTATTTAGGGAGTGGCGTACTAGACGCGCCCACTTAAATGTGTGCCTACCCAGTAAACATAGACGGAAGGAACGAAGCATCGTGCCTTCATATTATAACACGTTGAGATAAATATACCCTGCTCGAGAATATATATCCCCCTCAGTGATTTGATCGTAAAGTCTAGGGTGGACCTGCACATATTGTAACATTGAATTAGTAAATTAACTACTATAGTGCCATACAATTCCTGTCTTATCATAACACGTTTTCCCAAATAGTTTTCACCAGTGACCATGCGTCAGATACATAAAACGGTTAACAAGACCCCAGAAGACAACTATAAAATAGATGCCACCCAGCATGTTCACCTCCACGGCTGCGAACCTTCGATCTAGATTTTACACATTTCCCCCAACGTCGGCGCCCAAGTCGTCAGCCTCAGTTAGCCAATGATAGTTTGTTAAGGGTGCTTATTCCCCTGATGTCAATATCCATAACTCCAACTTCTTTTATCGCCTGCTGGATGCCGTTAAGGCTATGGATTCCCTTTCCCCGCGCCGTGTAGCGTTAATTTAGCCACAACACAGCTCATAGAACGGTACCCTTAGTCTGCTTGCCCTTCTCCTCTTCAAGCTTCCTGATATTGACGTTCTTCCAGAAGAAGATTGTAAGACCGCATAGGGGCATGAGACACACACCAGTGATGGTCATCAACTTCATAACATGCCTATAAGTGCCAACTATGGCCTCTCGCTCTAGCGACCCAACAGGCAGGGCAATTTGCACTCTGATATCGCCAAATATTTTGGCAGCCTGGTCCTTGCTCTCAGCGGGTAAGCGCTTGAGCAGCTCGCCAGGCGCCACATTATTCCAGATTGCGCCGGCAATGGCGACACCAATGGCGGAACCGAAGCCGCCGAAAAGGCTGGAAAGGGCATTGACGGCGGCGAACTCCTCGTGGGTGACGGGAACCATGATGGCGATGCCGCTGCAGGTAGCGAAGATGCCGGCGCCGAGACCGACGAGGACCTGGGTTAGAGCCACGAGGCCGACGTTTTCGGCAGTTCGGAAGGGGATGATGAGAGCGGTGCCGAGGAGCATGATGGGGACGCCTGCATAGGCGACCCACTTGAAGTTACCGGTGTAACTGATGATGAAGGCTATGGCGGGGGCTAATGCGGTGGAGGTGAGGGAGTAGGAGTTGACGACGTAGTTGGCGGTGCTAATGTCCAGAAGGTAAACAACCTGGATGAATGAGTAGAGGTAGGCGTTCCAGGTGAAGGTAGACAGGAACATGACGCCGTAGAGGAAGCAGGAGCCGAGAATGGTGCCGTTCTTAAGATACCTGAAGTCTAAGAACTGCTTGGGCGCCAGCTTTACCTCGTAGAACCAGAAAGATGGGTACAGGAGGACACCAAGAACCAGCATAGCAATGATATAGGGGGTCTTCCAGCCTTGAGGCGCGTAGTAGCTGAGAGAGAAAGGTATGGTGGTCAAGATGACGGCACCGCAAATGAGGACGATTCCGAGGACATCAATCTCAATGGCGTAATGAAGAACGGATTGGTGCCAATTCCTGCCAGAGGGTTCGTGCTTGTCGACGAGGCCTGCCTTGTCCGCCTTACGGTACATGTAAACCATAAGCCCCATAGCCGGAACGCTGCAGCCAACGAGAATAATGGCAAAGGCGCCAAAAGCCCATCGGTAGTTGAGGTGGTCATAAAACGACTGGCCGATCAGAGGGCCCAAGAAGGTACTAGCGACGCGAGGGAGGCCATTGACGGCGAAGAGAATGGCGCGATTTCTGAGAGTGGTCATGTCGGAAATCATGACATCGATGACATAAATCATGCCAATGTGACCAGTCCAGTAGAGGACGTGGGCTCCAACGTACTGCTGCACGCTTTGGGTGGTGGCCTTGAGAATCATGCCAATGACGCTGATGACGAGCATGACTGTGAAGCCCTCGACACGACCCCAGATGTCGATAATCTTAGCCAGAGCCAATGGAGTGCATGCGCCTACAGCTGAGGACAACACACCGCTAACATTCATGAGGCCGTGGGAGGCGAACGAAGAGGTGACATAGGGATTAAGAGAAGCATCGAGGGCGTTCTGGAGAATGTCGACAAATGAGATCAACCAGAGCCTAGATGCAGATAGAAGGTTAATAGGAGCTCATCACAAGAGGAGGAAGATTTTGCAAAGCATTCCGTACTTACAGGGCGAACATAGTCCACATGGACCTCCTAGACCACATGGTAGTGATGGCACGGATGCGCAGAACACCATCGTGCCACGACTTGCCATCGGAATCGTAACTAACATCCACATTGCTGCTGTTGACGGCCCCAGAAGTGAAGATCTGGCTTGCGCGCTGGTCTGCGCCGTGCTCCTCGTCGAGGGCGACCTTGTCGTGGCTCTTTTCAGGGTTCTTCTCCATGTCCACCTGGAGAAGAAGCGGGTTCTGGTTGGCAATGACGGCGACCATGGTCGTAGATGTGCATCCGAGGCAGATACAAGCTACAACTTTTCTGAGAATGTTGGAAAGACTTAAAGTATGCGCACTGCGATCGCTCGATGAAGGAGGGAGGATATTCCCCCTCTTCACCAAGCGATCTTATTGCAGCGCCATAGCCAAGACGGAAGGATGTGCCATTCTTTCACGGATCTGGCGGCGACGCTTCTTCCTCCTCAATCCTTCTTTTGTACGGAGGAGAGGGGTATAGGTATTGGTTCTCCCTTTAGTAGGTGCTAGGGCGTGGGGGGGAGACCCTGGGACAGGGATGATTCCGATAAAAAATCTAATCTGATCAAATCACATCATCTAATCTGATCAAAATCAATTTCCCACCCCCGCAGGAGTCCACCAAGCGCAACGCGAGGACCCCACTTTGAAGCTGACAACCCCATTTCAATGTGTCAGAGTCTTTTTCTCGGGCACTTTTCTCAGGGAAGGATGGAAAATACTCACCTTGCGTGCTCGGAAACCGTCGTATCCTTATCTATGCCTCCACCCTCCCCTCGGCCAATGCTGATTCCTACTCTAAACGACACTGCCACATGGGAGACAGCGGTCGAACAGTAGATCCTAATTGCATCAATGTCTAAGACAAAGATTAATCTTCCAACGAAGAGGAAACAAACCATTAAACCACCGCCCTGGGCCCAACTAATTGCGCGTTCAACTGACAATAATAAATCTCATCGAGACATCAACTTATCACTCTGGTGATGGCAGAGCTATAAAACCTGTCGCCCACTTCGCTAGCCAGTCCCTCGCTACCTGACAATTCGTTAGCCCCCAGTTGTCTTTCCCTCTTTTTTGACCCTACCCCTATGATTTGCGAGGGTTAGGATATGGCTTCACATCCACGAACCCCTACGGCTATCGCGACAACACTCACAAATCCAACACCGCACTATGTGCGTGAATTACAATTGCGCGCGCCACACTGCGAAACAATCAGTCATCTGCGCACACCTCAAATCCCTAACCAAAACTCCAAAACCACCCCCCAAAACCAACCCTCCCTCCAAGCACAAACCGCCCCACGAACCAGGCGCGCGGACACACTCTCGGCCACCCAAATCTCACTCCAAAAAAAGGGTATTTAAAGGCGAGGCGTTTTACACGTTTCATTCCCCAACTCCCAGACAAAATCCGGAACCTCGGGAAAATGCTTAGTATCCACTTCAATTCGGTCTTTGGACCTGATCCTGTCTGTCGTGTGGTTGCTGCTTTAACGCGAGTTTTCGTGGGTGAGAGCTAGCCTCCTAGCCTAAGCCTAACCTATAGGCGGCGCTTGGCTACGCGTGTCGGTAGGTGGACAGGGGCGCGGTCCTACTAGTAAATGGCGCAGAGGGACGGCTAGGTTAGGCAGCTGAATGTCAGATGGTAGGTTGTTCCATCTAAGTAGGACGGCAGGAGAGGGCGTAGGTGATAGGTATTTAATTGAATATATGCATTGTGCGTGCGCCGAATTCCTCCCCAAATCAATTCTCCTGCCGTGCCGCAAAAAACTGACCGATCGATCGATGGAGATCACCACTGCACAGCGCGACGCACCGAAGTTCCATTGCGCCATACCAATATCCACACAGACTCTCGATCGACGATCCATCCAGCTCCCTCCCGCTCCGCCTTCGGCAGCCCGCCAAGCCAATCGAGAGGGGAAAACTATCTAAGCCACATAGTGCCACACGGACTCTCTAAGTTAGGACAACTGTTAGCGACACAGTCTGGACCGCGTCAGCTGTCAGTGCAGTGGATTTTTTTTTGATTTGTGATTTCTGACTATAGGCGAAGGGTTGGTTAGTTAAGTTAGTTAGCTCCGCGGCCGGTCAGGGCGCATCCGGAGGGAGCCGAATCTCGGTTTTACGAGGTGGCTTTGTGGCGTGTTCTGTTCTTTGGTCGGCAGGCATGCTTGATCCTACTTATACGCCACGACCATGGGTGTGCTGTCGAGTCGAGAATGTTAAATTTGCCTTCGGGGACGTCGGTCGGTTTGCCTTTTCAGTAGTGCGCCCCCCCGTGGCCCGTCGCTTCTCAATTGAGTTCAGAAAAGATTATGTTTCCACTTAATGAGTACGTACATTGTTGACAATGCCTTATCATGTACGAGTATGTCGGGACGATACAAAACTATTCCGAACTTTTTGTCATTTTGGCAAATAAACCCGTTGCAATATTGTTGTACAGTATTAAATTGCCAAGCCTCATTATACGAGGGAAAACTTGCACAAATAGATTTGTGGATAGATGCATATATACAGTCTAATTGGGCCTGTTCCCCAGCCGCTCCCACGCGTATCTACCTCATATCCCCTCCCCCCTTATGTCGCATCCTTTGCAAGCACCTTGTCATCCAGCGCCACCGCCTGTGGACCGACGTACTCGCTCTGGCGCCAGAACCAGAAACCCGCGACGAATAATGTGAGACCACCCGTGATAAGCGCCGACCAGTTCATGACGTCGAGGCTGAATGGCGCGGCGTATGGGAAGCAGAAGATGACAATGAAAGCGATAATGTACAGGCAAGAGATGGCGTTGACAACAAACCCAATAGCTCCTGGCATCCAGAACCAACCGGGGGTAACGTTTTTACGGCCACTGAGCAGATGGGGCAAGATGGCGCAAAGGAAAGAGAGGGTGGAAAGAATGATGTATGCGCCGACGAAAGCGTTGAAAGCGATTGTAGATCCGACGTAGATGCAGCCCATGACGGTGTTGATGACACCGCAGAGGAGAGTTGCGTTGAAGGGATTCTGGAAGGTTGGGTGCACCTTTGCGAAGAAGCTGCTGTAAGGGGTGGCATTGTCGCGGGAGAGCGTCCAGTAGGTGCGTCCGGCAGTGATGTAGCAGCCAATGCAGGTGATGAAGGTGGGCAGGAAGGTCACGACAAGAAGACCAACGGCTCCAGCGTCGCTTCCTACCGCTTGGCGGTAGATGTAGGCCAGCGGGAAGGTGGAGGTCGACTCAAAGATTGCGTCGAGATCTTGGATGGAGTAGAAGAGAGCAATGACGTAGAACAGCGCCGTCACGAACCCGATGGAGTATTGAGCGAACATGGCTTTGGGAATATTGCGACCAGGGCTGCGGGGTTGGCATTAGTTGCATGTTGGGAGTATCAGATTCAATTTGCAGCGACTTACTTGGGGATCTCCTCGGCGAGATGGGTAACACAGTCGGTGGAACCAACAGCAAAAGCACCGTTAAGCATACCAGCCACGAAAACAAACCCGTTCTCCTTGTAGCCCGTAAGGTTTTGCCACTCCTTCCAGACAAAGTCGTTTGATGCATAGCTTAGTCCGTTGACCTTTGGCATCACGGCGCACGCGATGATAACGATGAGGACGCCGGCGATGATGAAGAAGCCACCCAAGTTGCCTACAATTGGAAGGGCCTTGTTTCCAAACATGACGGTGAGACAGCACAGCCATGTGCAGAGGAGATAGCTGATGAAAACGTGCCATGGCTGTGTGACGAAGTCTGGGTGGAAGAGGGCGTACATGGAGACTGTTTGGTTGGCCAAAATGGCAGAGATGGAGGCGGCTCCAAAGACCCAGGCTAGGAAATTCCACCAGCCGGCGAAGTAGCCACAAGGACGCCCATACTTTCCAGCAGTTATGGAGGCCCAGTGATAAACTGAAGTGTCCCGTTAGCATTTGTACAACTCAGCTCGACCGTCTTGGGAGGAGATATGTACCTCCACTAGATGATGGCATGGAAGAAGCCAGCTCTGCAATTGACAGCGCAATAAGCCAGTAAAAGACAGACACGGTAATTCTGTGGTATAGTTAGCCTGGGTCAGCACATTGACAAAGGCGTTATAAATGACTGACAATTCGTAAATAACGCCTGGAGGTCCTCCATTGTAAATAGCAATGACCTGCGGCAAGGTTAGAATCGAACTGCTCCCCCAACACTAAATAGTACAACTCACGATACCGCCGCCGATTGCAACCCAAGTATTTCCAGTCGTGATGGCAACAGAGCAGAGACTCAGCAACGAAAACTGACGCTGGAGCTCCTGGACATGGCCAGAGGCATTGATCAGGCCAGCATTTGGCTGATCAATGGACGGGGAGGAGCCATCGGTGGTATCCACGACAGCAACCGCCTTGCTGTCCTGCTTCTCGCTTAGACTCATCGGCGATCGGAGCGAGTGAGATGAGTGATGCCGGTTATTATTATAATATATATATATATATATATGTTGTACTTAGAGACGCCGATCCACGAGGGAAGAGAGAGGAAAAAGAGCGAGAGGATTGAGGGATGAAGAAGGATAAAAGGAATTGGAGAAGGAAAGATAGATGGAGAAATTGAGAGACAAGAGGGGTTGGTGGTGTTGGGGTAATTTGGTATTCCATGCATGCATGGTATAGTAGTACTGTAGGTATAGAAGTAGTATACGGAGTGGTACTGTTCTGCAGTTGGTTACGTTACTCCACCTACAACAACACCAAGCACCAAACACATGGCGACTGGCAACGACTCCATTATTTTCCATTACGAACAGAGTAACATCGCCACTACACATGGGGAGCACAAAACACGACCGAAAAAGATGCTCAATCTGGGCCCTTTGAATCCAAACTATTGGCTGACCGCTAACCCATTGACACCTTCCCCCCGGGGGCCCTGTCAGCGACCAGGTGGGGAAACAGGAGGCATGTCAGAAGCAGGAGGATGGATGTCAGAGAGCAAGTAAATGTCAAGAGTGGAAACGTCAGATCAGACTCGTCGGAACAGATGTGTTACAAGATTGATTTGATTTATTACAAGGTTGCAAGATCCGTCCGCCACCACCACCCCCACCGCCGCGTCTTCGTCGCCGCCGTTTCCTCATCCCCGTCGTGGTCGCGCATTGATGTTCCGTCAACACCGAAGAAAGCGCAGCCAGTCGCATTGTTTACATCTCGAGCATGTGCTGTTTCTGCACGACGGCTCTAACTACTTTACATGAAAAGGTGCTAAGATACGCCGTATTGAGATGAGACCGTATAGGATTGGACCATCATCGCCGAATTTTAGCGTACTAATGTGGCGCGAAGATGACAATCGCCAGGGGTCAGGGATACCCATTTCCAGGGCTGTTCCGTTCCCACTGTTCCTACTGATGCCACTGATCGCAACTATTCCCACTGATCCTCGCCCCCTATCGACTTACTATATTTACTACTCTATATTAGTATAGTAGTATGCATGTTAGTATGCATGTATTAGCGTAGAATACCGTATCATGGCGCACCACAGCGTAGCATGGCCAAGGATATGATAACTAGTGAGACCTGGGATTGGATGCGCCACGAAAGGACCGCGAGGACCGTGAGAATGGTCGTCTATGATCCTCCAAGCCGTTGCCTGCCAACTAATCTATCTTCCAAGGTCGCTCGATGGACGGAAAGTTACAGGGGATTTGCAGCGATTTGCAGTGAATTGCAGGCCCGGGGAATGAAAATCGCTCTCCTCCACATATTCCGTACATACAGAGTGGAACAATACCCTCAATAAAATGACCATTTCAACCCCCAATCGCCCCCCCTGTATCATTAGCACTGTATTACAGGTTACAGTGCATTACAGGGCTCGTGTGATAGAATTAAGCCGTGCAGATGTACCATTAACCATAAGTGGGATATACGTTTTTACGACCAGTCGTCGCCGCGCATTACAGCTGCCGCACAATACAGCCGCCAAACTCTCAGACGCTGCCGGCAATATTAACATTGAACTGTATTCCGGTTCCTGGGAATCTCTGTTTTTCTTTTTATCTGTTGGATCTCCACGTTCATGGGTCTCATTCTTTCGTCGTCGGTCTCATTTTTGACAAGTCAACGCTCGCTCAACGCCTAGATACAAAAACCCCGTCGTCGTCGTTTCCAGCCGTTTGGGTTGGGCAGCAGACACAGAGAGAATCAGCCATGCCTCAATCAGATGCGAAGAGTTTTGCCATGGAGACATGGACGCTGTACGGCGTAGCAATGCTGGTTGTTGCACTTCGATAGTAAGTTTCTATCTTGTCCATTCCATCGCCGGTTTCGCAATCCGTATCGGCAGCGTCGCACAATCAATGGACATCCCACTAACCTTTCCCCCCCAGCACCGCGCGAATCCGTCGCTTCGGCCTCCGAGGCCTCAAACTGGACGACTATGCCATGGCCAATTGCGTCATATGGTACACGATCATGTGCGTGGCTTTCAACCAGATCAAGTTCGGCGACGGCTCGAATCTGATGTCGCCCGAGGAGATTGATGCCCTGACGCCGGCGCTCCATGCGAGCAGGACCGCGGGGAGCAAGTGGGTCTATGTCTCTGAGCACTCTATGATTCTCGCCATCTGGAGCACAAAGATCTGTGTGCTCGTTCTGTATGCTGGGATAACGTAGGTCGCCTCTCCATTCCATCTCCATGGTATTATCCAGCTTCGAGAGCAGCCACTGATTTGGTGTGGAAATAGCGAAGGACTCGCGCAGAAGAAGTGGGTGAGGTATGTAGCCTACTACACGGCATTGAGTTTTGTTGGCAGCGAGCTCGCGCTCTTCCTCGTGTGTCGGCCGATTCAACAACACTGGGCTGTTCCTGCTGCAAATGGTTCGTTGTCTCTTCCATCACATCCCATCAGCCAGCCCCCTAACTAACAACCCACTCTTTAGCACAATGCTCAACCTACCAATTCTTTGAAATTATCAACGGCTCCCTCAGCATCCCAGGTGACATGGCCATCTTAGCCATCGGCATCCCAATCCTCGTGCAAGTGCGGCTCCCCATCCAACAAAAAGCCATCCTCCTCGTCATCTTCGGCATGGGCTTCTTCGTCATCATCGCCGCCATCCTGACCAAAGTATACTGCCTCGTGCCCTCCCTCATCTCCTACGTCTACATGAACTGGTACTTCCGCGAAGCCTCCGTCGCCGTCTACGTCACCAACCTCCCCGCCATCTGGCCGCTCTTCCGCGAAGTCTTCCCCAACCTCAACCTGTCGGGCACGCGAGCCAAGGTGACGGGCGGGAGCACCAGCGGCGGCGGGTCGAGGCCGTGGGCGCACTCGGGGAGTCGTGCGCGCATCAACTCAAAGGACTTTGATATGAAGGAGTTTCGGAGGCCGAGGGGCGCCGAGAGCCAGGAGCGCATCAATGATAGTGATTCGAGTGAAGGGCTGGAGCACTTGCCGCAGCAGCCCATGGAGATTCAGCGCGATGTCACGTTTACGGTGCAGTCGGAGAGTATAAATGGGGGGAGCGGAAGGGGGG
>JPJV01001056.1:0-10736 GCA_000750745.1 Pseudogymnoascus sp. VKM F-4281 (FW-2241)
AGGGGCGAAGGAGGAGGCGAATTTCATGCTCTTCTTCATGGCGACGCTGTGGCCGTTGGAGCCGTCGAGGGCGTTTGCGAGGCGGCTGGGTGGTCCGGGGCGGAGGTCAGGCTGCGACTGTGATGCCATGGATGTGGTGCTGGGGGTGCGGGAGTGGAAGCGGCGCGGGCGCTCGTGATCAGGTGGGTTGGATTCGTAGACAAACGTCTCTTCCGAGTCGGAGGAGTTGGCTTCGTCGACCGCAATTGCGATCTTGGCCTCGAAGATGTCTGCTTTTGAGGATGCTGCGCGGGGATTCGTTAGTATTTTGCCCATGTTTCTAAGGCTCGGGATGCGAAAGTCGGAGATTCCCGAGGTTAGTGGAGGGCTGGAGGATTGGGGGAAGTGGCCCAGCGCCGTAGCTGGCCGTGAACTTTCACTTGGTGGTGTATTCGCACTTGCAGCCGTAGCAATGGAGCGTAGAGAGGGGTGGTGGTGTAAGCGCGGCGGCTTGGGGGACCTGTGACTTGAGAAATCGGGAGTCTCACCAACGCCGTTCACGACGGAGTGAGGCTTGCGCGCGGTCTTCCGTTTCTCCTTCTTGGGTCGGATGGTCTCGGAGCTGGGCTTCGTCCGCAGACTGCCGTTGACTCCTGTACCTGTTCCACCACCGACAGCCACCTGGGGTATCGAGCTAACCGTCTCGGTCTCTACCGTCATGTTATTCGTTGCGGATGGTTCTGTTCCTTTTTTGCCTGCCAGAGCGCCGGAACTAGCCTGCCTCGCCAACTGTGCAGCATTAGGTCGCGGTGTAGTATTCGCGCCCGTTGTCGGCCTCAGCTTGATCTCGCCCTTCTTCTCGCCGCTCTCGCTGCCGCTATCCGTCGTCGCAGCCGCGGGTGACGACTTCATATTTTTGGTAAACGCCTGGTCGATTGCGTTCTGCTCGTCTGGTAATCCTCCTTGCTTCCATTCCTGCGAGCGATCCAGCCCCGTCCCAGCCCCAGGACTACCCGGCTGGCTGCTTTCCGGCACCGTCTCTAGCGTTGTCGCGCTCGTACTGACTCCGCGACCTGGACTGCGGATGCCAGACATGGCCAACGAGTCGTCGTAATCTGTGTCGGTATTCGCCGACTGCGCGCTCTCATTCGACGTCTGGAACCGCAGCGTGCTGATCGGTGGCAGCTCCTGGTCCGTCTTCCGCGCCATTCCTGTCGCTCTGTTGATTGGTGGCGGCGACTTCAGTCGTGGTGATATCGGCCATCGCGGCGCGTCTTTGAATTCTGTCGAGACGGTGATTTTTTGTGGTTGTGGTGCGACGATTGCCGTATCTGATGCTGAGGGCTTCAGAATCGGCGTATTTGCCGTCGACAGTGCCCTCTGCACTGCCGCGCTCGATGGCGTATTCGCTGCAGATGCACTTGCAGATCGTGAGGGGCTCGGTTCCTGGCTGCTCTTCCTCGATCGGCCGGTTCCTGTCCTGACGGTGGCGGATCTCACAGTCGGCCTCGCTGGGGATGGTTCACGAGAGGGTTTCGGGGATGCTGTATTAGATGGTGGTTGTGAGTTGATGAGCTTCTTGGTGCCAGGTGCTGGGGAGAGAGAGGGTTTCCGGCTCTGGGTGGGTGATGTTGTCGACGGGTTGGCTGATTTCGAAGCCAGACTCGACGGCGTGGCCTGTGTCATCTCCGGCGCCTGGCTCGGATTCCTGATCGGCTTGTCCTCCATTTTGTCTTCCGGCGACGATGGTGGCAATCACAGCACAACGGCCGCTGAGTGTCGTGCTCGTACGTCTCCTAGAACAACTCGCACCTCTTGTTCTCCTCGGGTGATGATCGGCAATGCCCGCCGTCCATCTGAGGAGCAGCAGAAGTCGTCCACTTTTTGTTATCGATAACGGGGGAGCAGCTTGCGTTAGGATCCAGGCTGAAAACCGACGAAGGAGACAGGAAGACCGGAGAGGGAAGAGAGAGCTCGCGGTCGCAGTTTAGTGTGATTTTGTTTTGTTTTGGCGGTGGATTGAAGCGGCAGTGAGGGAAGAGTCGTGACGAGGTGAGATGGTTTGATATGGTCGATATTGTGCGTTTCTGCCAGGTTCTGTGGGGATTGTAAATCTGTGGAGATGCTATTTGTCCTGGTCGTGGTCGTCGTGGTCTGGTTGTGTACGAGTATGGCGCTGCGAAAAAGGATTGACGTAGCACCTGCCAGATGGCTTTCCCTTGGTATATGTATGTACAGTACCGAAGGTTGCAGTAGTGTGTATTACAGGCTAACAGGTCACTGAGCGGTGTCTCGTGTATGGGGGGCCAATGCGGGTATTGATGGCGATCGTTGAGGATGAGACTGAGGTTGTTGATGTTGATGTTTTTGTTATTATTGTCGTCGTTGATGATGTTGTTGTCGTGGTTAGTTGTAGTCGTGATAGCAGTCGTGATAGCTGTGGTCGTTATTATTGTTATAGCTACAAGTAACAGAGAGAGAGGAATGACCGACGACCGAACGACCGACGACCGACTGAATGGCAAAAGTTTAGTAGTTAGCAGTTAGTCGTGGTACCTAGTCCTGCAGTAGTAGATTGTACCTGTGCAGATGTACCACATTTACCGTAAGTACCTTTGAGTTAGTAGTACCACACTCTGCACCCATCCGCAGCTAGCCAAAGTTGTATTGTTAGTCAAAGAGTACCTCGCACAATGGCCCAGCCCAACAAAAATAATATAGCCGTTTTTCTAGTTTCTAGTTTTTTTAGTAGTTTTGTAATTAGCTTAGTGATCGATTTTGCTGCCTTTTCTTCCTTCTTCCTTGTCTTCTTTACCCGTCGGTCGTGCAGTTCAGGCAGTCAGTCGCTGTCTTACAAGTACCGCATGTTACAGCACTCTATAGCCATTTGTATCATCCATGTCCTGACCTGCACGCAGCATGTACTCCCTCACCGTTATTCCCTCGTGAATCCCTCACCACGTCACCAAATATAGTACCTCTTCTCTAGCCCCTTCGCCCCTTCTCACTCATAGCAGGTACATGCACGCTCACAGCAGTACAACCATCTCCATCTCCACCACCTCATCTCTACTCATCTCAACAGCACATCCATCCCCCCTCAACCCCAGAAAGCCAGTGAGAGACCAACCGACCGAGACACAATCACCAAAAGGAACGAGGGAACACCCGACGCCGCTCCATACCCCATCCCCCATCCCCCCTTCCCCTTCCGCCCACAGAACCGGCAAAGGAGGTACACATCCACCCAAGCCCACCGAAAAACGGCATAGCGCCCGCCACCGGCCGCGCATCTGGAAATCTAGAACTCCATGAGACACCGGCGATGACGTGGTGCTCAATATGGACCGAGAGGGGTTTATGACATCGACCTTTTTAATTGCACGAAAAAGCCGGGAAATGCGTGAGAGAGAGAAAGCGGAAAGCTCATCCCGATCAATCCCCTCAATTGTTAATCCCGCATTGCCCACTCTTCTGTCGGGGTCTCCCCCTCCTCCCCGGAAACGGCCAACCCGCCCTCTCCTCGTCCTACCCACCCACACACCCACTTCTTTCCCTCTCTCCTCTCACCCTCTCTCTGCCCTTCCCCGGAAAAAAGTGGCTCGCGGGGAGAACGAGACGGGGACGAGAAAGGGAGAGAAGGGGACCACGACAGGACAAAAGGTGACATGAGGTGAGGTGAGGTGAGGTGGCCGTACCCGATATTTCCTTCTTCTTCTTCCCTCCCCATCTGCCGTCGCGACTGGCGCTGCCGCAACTCAACTCGCGCACGCGCACGCACACGCACAGTCAGGCACGACACAACGCAGGGCTCAGCCAGACAGACGCTTACTCGTAGTGCGTGCAGCGCGGCGGATGCACGGTAGGCAGTGACAGACGCCGGCAGCGACTCAGAGGGTGACACTTGTTCGGCTTGTGGCTGTTGGCAGCACAGGAGGGAGGATTGCAGCCGCTGGAGATGGAGGAGGTAGGTCAGTTTGTCTGTCTATCAGTCAGTCTGTCTGTCTGTCAGTATGTCAGGTAGTTGGTAGGTTGGTGAGTAGCAAGCGCCTGTGGGTTGCGATCCACGTGCAACAATGCTCGATGCTATAGGAGGGACGGCGCGACTGCGCACGCGAGTGGGATTCTTGATAGGCGGTACAGACAGCTTCGTGCCAGATCCTATCATATCCGATAGAGATATGAGTGAGTTCGACAGGACAGGACCACGCAGGGCGTGCCGGCACACACGTGACGAACAAGACAACTGCGAGACGCGATTCCTCGAGTCTCGGAGCCCTGTCTGTGTCTTTTGTTGTAAACAATATCAATCGCCGACAGAACTGCCGCAAGTAGGAGCAACGTCCCACTTTTCGGACGGTTTTGAAATGATTTCAAACAGTCTTGCGCGGAGAACGAGCGCGACGTCTCACATCTCTGTATATCCGGCCAACTAAGTCGCCCAGAATAGCCGCCAGACAGCACAACGGAGACGGAGAGACAGATATCTCATCTCATCTCGTCCCATCTCATGCCTCGTACCCCGAACCCCAATCTCCATCACTCCCCTCCCTTCCCCGAACACTCATCTCTGTCCCATCTCCCGCATCCTCATCCTAAGTATCCAATATCTCCCTCCTCCACCGCTCTCTCTCCCCACCACATATCCACCCACACCCACTCACATCCCCACACACACCGCAGGTACCCGACCTGGCGGCACCGCCTACCCGCCCGCGCCACGTTGACAGCGCACCACCCCCCCTTCTCTCCTGCACACCAACCACCACCACCAGACCTAGTGAGGGATGGATGAGTGCGATGCGGTGAGCAGAGGAGATGGTGAAAGGGGGTGCGCTACTGCGCCCCGCTTGGTTGGGTGCTTGGCTTCTTCAGCGGCTTGTTCGGAGAGAGGAAGTGTGTGTGTCTGTGTGTTGTTGCTGCCTGGATTAGATCGTGATCAGGATGATGGGGTTGTGGCCACGTGACGTGCTCGTGATAACGGTTAGTTTGTTCGGTGATGTTTAACGGTTTGCTTCTGTAGGTAAGGGGAGATATAGTTGGAATAGGGTTGGAAATTTAGCTTTTGGGGCTGGGAGGTAGCTCTAGTTACCCCCTTCACGACACTCACTCTCCAGCCGCCTACAGCTGCCTACACCAAGGCTTTCACGACTGTGGCTGATGCTAACGATTAGGTTTAGTCAGTCAGCCCCGCACGACTCTCGAGATGCCTACACGGTGCCTACACCAAGGCTTTCATAATGGCACAATGCTAATGATTGCATGGTATGCTTCGCCTCGCAATCAGCTTGCGAAGCATCTATTAATTGATATGTTGTGCTACCCTCGCCTTTGGCTTTTGAAGTTGCTAGCATCTCCTGTGTGACTTGAGAGATATAACTCTATTATACTACATCTTTCACTATCATGATATTCAGGGCACCATGGGGCTTGGCAATCCTAGGAGTCATTGCCTCGGCCGCTTTGGTGGGTTCCATGGCGGCCCTGCTCGCCGTATATGACGGCAAACCTATATTCTCGTGGAACGGGGTCAACCTCAACGCCATAGTGTCGATATTATCCACGGCAAGCAAGGGAGCAGTCATCTTCACCGTGGCCGAAGCTACTGGGCAGTGGAAATGGATCCTGTTCGGCCAGGGACCGCGAAAGTTGATAGACTTTGAGCATATTGATGCTGCGAGTCGCGGGCCAATGGGCAGCTTCTTTCTACTTCTGAATCCGAGATTCCGTGGAGGGTGAGTTCCCCAACCCCATGTCAAGAGCGGTTCTAACGTGCTGACCTCGTTCACTAGAGCCATACTCCGTTTCGGCGTCCTGGTTACGCTCCTCGCTGTTGCTATAGACCCTTTCTCGCAACAGCTCATCCAATACAAGCAAGCAACTGTTTTCTTGGAGGATGACGCCGTTACTATTCCCCTGTGTCAGAGGTACTCTAAAGGCAGCGAGTACAAACTTCAAGAGGGGTTCACATCGCTTAATGGTAAGCCCAGCGCTATAGATTTCTAGATATTTCGACAATCGATGGATTCCATGCTGACTACAAGACCCTAGGGACCGCCGGCCAGAGTGTAGGGGTAGTTGGCACTGTCTATGCAGATGCCGACTTCAACATGCAGTCGGCCATCTTTACCGGCTTGTCCCTCTCAGAACCATTGCTATTGCAGCAACTGCCCTCGCGTTGCCCTTCGGGCAACTGTACTTGGGAGCCATTCCTCTCACTGTCGGTTTGCAGCAAATGCAACAATGTCACCTCACAACTCACTCGACAGCCATGCGACAATTGTAGCAGCTTGTTTGACTCTGTAAGCCAGCCGTCAAACGTTGCCGACATCCGAAAACCCGGGACTCTCTATGGTCTACCCAACGGGCTCGTGATCCAAAATTCTGACGATGAGATACGCATCCCTATGACGCTGCTAGGCACTACCAACTCTAGTGAGACTGCCAGTTTGCGAGGAATGACGCTCGACACGCTCATTTGGGGAACAAGCATCATCCGAGCCGCGTCTCCAATAAACTCCTCTATAGCCTGGTCAGACACCCAGGTGGATGCTCTCGAGTGCGGCTTATACTACTGCGTAAATCTCTACGAGTCGGCGGTCGAGAATGGGACTTTGAAGGAGACCGTCAACGAGGTGCAAGGAGTCACCCGCAACCCCGACTCGTGGGTCCTGCTAAACGAAATGTACTATGGTGGCGTATTCAACGATACAATGTTAAGGAGCATCGCGTACGATCCTGTATGGTCTACTTTCGAGCGAAGCGATCTCATGCTTGACGCAGGTCCTTTAGACAACTTTAACATCTCGCAGGAGGCTGTCAACTCCATATCGTCTTTTTTCCAGACGAATTTCGCTTCAGACACCCTCTCGCTCAACTTCTCCAGCAACCCCCCGAGACAACGTCTGAACGGGTACTATAATGCGATCAACGAGCAGTATGCCCCTAGCATAGCACAGGCACTCTACAATACCCCGGTTGGAGATATGCCATTAGTCTTCAAGGCGCTCGCTACGAGCATGAGCAACGCCCTCCGAGCAGGTGCAGATCCCAAATCCGAGGCACAGCTTGTCAGAGGAAAGCTGGGCATGGAGATGACGTACTATCGAATCGGATGGGAATGGTTCGCTTTGCACGGGGTGATTGTCATAACTGCTGCCTTGTTCCTCGCAGCCACGATGCGGGAAACTAGACAAAGAGGCATTCCCGTGTGGAAGAGCAGCTCGCTGGCCGTCATGAAATGCGAGGTGGATGTCTTGGAGCATACGACCTCACTTGACGAGATGGAGAACACAGCGAATAAAACGGATGTTCTGCTTGAGATATTAGAAGAAGAAGGCTCTACCGCCTGAAATAGGTCTTGTCCTAGCTAGAAGTGGTGCGCTTATCCTGTCTTATTTAGCAAGAAGTTAGAATGGTAGATGTAGGTCGTTACGAAGGCGACAGTGTGTCGGTGGGTGGTAGGTGGAGTGGGCTGGTTTGTTATACTTTTAGATGATCAACAACCTACGGAATCTCTACAATAACTAGGACAAACTAATCGAGGGCGAGTAGATTTATCGGCAGGCGCTGCAAGATAAGTAGAAGGCATGGGGTCTAGGACACATATCAACGCTACACACAGTCAAACACACAGGACCTTTCTACGCCAACTAAGGTAAGTTAGTCGAGGTCTATATCTCTACTTATATATTGGAAGGTTTTGTCAGGGTAAAACGTTTCTTTGGCCCTGAATACGACCGCGCGAATGTGGATTCTTAAGATCTATCTACTTGATATGGACTACACAAGATAAAGGGATTTTGGTGGCCAGTCCCGCGACCGCCACAGCCACTATGAGCATAGATAGATTCAAGTATACAACCTGATGATTTTCAACCTGAGGTGTTAAGGGATACGGATGCATCTCGGTGGCTTACAGCAAAAGTGATCCATGGCGAGGGTGGTTGTCTCGAGCCTATCTATCATGGATATCGACTCCGTATTTAGCTTTAGATCCCCATTATATACTGTAGTACGAAGGAGACGAAAATGAATAGTATATAAAAGCAACACTACATGAGCATCATTATAATTATATTTTATAATCTCAGTCGCGAGGTATGCCAGGCGGGGTTTGGCGCCCTCCCGATCGGGCAACGCGCGTGCACGGGCATGCCGCCGCTTTCAACTTCTATAAAGAGGCCAGTCCCTCCCCCCGACTCTGTCCCTCTCCACCGTCGCTCCTCCCTCCCAACATTCTCGCACCTGCTGCCAGCAGTTTTGCTGCATATCCTCCGCTAAATCGTAATATCATTGCTATTTTTCTATTGCTGCTCCTATGTGAACGGATCGATTTCGTAATGGCTTCTGTGCATTACGATTCTTGACCCCAGTCCTGCACTGTCTCCCCCAGTCGAAAAAGCCGACGTCCGTGCACGTAGGCCTTGTTAGAGCTACAAGCATAATGGAGCCTCACCGAAGAGCAACACTTGTTAGCGGTGATTTCGCCCAGATGCCTCAGTGGCCTCTTTAAATGCTCGGCTGCAGCTTCAGCAGTCAAACTCTTCTCAAGTCCAGGGTTGCCACTTGATGGTGAGTTAGCGCATGTGATAAGATGGAGAGTGAGCCATCATGCTGTAGAAGAATGTTGATGCCTCGCCGCTTTCCTGAAACAAAGTCATCGAATGATGCGGTGGTTCCATCCTTACGGGAATGATCACCGCCAGGTGGAGGTGACACAACTACTAATGGCAAATTATATAAAATAATTATCTAAAAACTACAAGGCCGACAAAATGTACGGATATTGTTTTCCCCCCCTAATTCTTCTGGAACGCTCGAGACAGCCTATAACACTGTGGCAGCCACTCATTAACCTCCTTCTCCCTGCCGGAGACAAGTCCGACCAGCGCCTCCGCAGACTTAAATGCGAGTCCCATGCCTAGGTACGTCAGTTTGAAAACTCTCATAAAATAGCCAATCGACTCACCATGTCCATGAAACCCAGCACAAATCCAAAGCCCCTCCTGCCCAGGCGCCTCCCCAACGTAAGGATGCTTATCAGCAGAATACCCCATGATCCCCGTCCACTCCTGCAGCACCGCGCCCTTCTCACCCCAGGTCTCCTCACCGAATATAGTTATCGCTGCGTTAGTCAGATACTTTGAGGTTTCGGGATGGATCACGGTGTCATCGAAGGTGTTTTGGGCTCCATCCGGTCCGCCCAGACTGCCGACGCCTTTTGATCCCATTAGTGGACGTATCCATAGCGCCAAAAAGAGCACTTACCAAATATGACATCTCCAGCACCAGGGACATCGTCGCTTCGGGACTGGAAATAGGGATATCCGTTAGTGGTGTGGATTGCGGCGGTCCGCTTGAGCACCGGGTTGCCTGCGATCTTCGACCCAGGGCACACGGCGGCCATTTGACCTCGTTCAGGGGTAATGAAGCCTGAGAGCGGGGGGTACAGGGCTGCTGTATATGCATTTGTAGCCAGGATGACCTTCTCCGCCATGATCTCCCCTCGATCCGTTCGAACCGTCCACTCCTTCGAGTCATGATCCTGCGAGACCTCCAGAGCCGTCGTGTTCGTCTGCAAATTCATCCCCTTCTTCAAACTCATCTCAAGCAGCGCGCACACAAGCTTATAGGGCGTGAGTATATACGCTAGGTACGAAATCGCCCCAATCCCATGAGGCATCAAAAGTTCCTCCTTCGTCTCCTTTTTACTCCAAACCGTATGCTCCGTCAAAATGGGAACACCAACCTCGTCGCGCGCCCTCAATGTGGCTAGCGCCGCCTCCCACTGCTTCGTATCCACAAACACATCCAACGACTCGCGCGCCCTAAAATCGCAGTCGATGCCATGCTCTGCCACGAACGCCGCTAGGGCACGAACGTTCGTCTCCTCAAGGTTCTCAACACGCAGCGCGTCGTCGACGCCGATGAGATCCACATTTTTCTTAAACTCCAGGTAGTCCCCTGGGCGACAGTGCCCGCCGTTGCGTCCGCTGGCGCCGCTGGAGGCTTGCCGGGCTTCGAGGAGGACGATGGAGGCCGAGGGTTCGGCGAGGAGGAGATTGTGCGCTATGCTGGCGCCGGTGATGCCGGAGCCGACGATCACATATTGGGAGGAGGCGGGGAGGTCGGGGGTGGTGCGGTGGTCGGAGATGGGGAGGGCAGGGGTTTGCCAGTATGCTTTTGTGGGGTTGGGATACGGGAATCCGGTGGATGCTTTAGTTGAGGCCATTGTGTTTGTGTTTGTGTGTTTGCGTTGAATGTGAGTTGGAATTGATGGGTGGGTGATAACGTATTAGAGATGAAATGGCTTTGATATGAATAATGAGACGCTTTATACAGAGTTGAATAGCAAATAAATGGAAACTTCATTGATTAAAAAGAAAATAGAGCTCGCGTCACAGAAATGCGTAGGCCCGTGATGAGAATGATGAGTCAAATTGAACTTCCTTCTCTATTGAGATCCTCACTATACTTGTTTAGTTGCTGACGCGCGGTGGTTCTTGGAATCTTGCCATAGACCATGCTATGGCAAGAGAATGAGTAGAATTTGTGGAGATTAAATCCTTCCAGAAACCCCTATGATAGAATTACGTCAAAACAATCAGATACTGCATATCAGTCGTAAGCTTTAATGCTATCCTAGGCAAAGTGACATTAGGTTGGCAGTAGCCATCGTGATCGCACGTGACATCCTAGCGAAGGGTGGGGACAAAACAATCCGGACAGTTGTCCCGTGTCGCGAGGAACACCAA
>JPJV01001064.1:0-20170 GCA_000750745.1 Pseudogymnoascus sp. VKM F-4281 (FW-2241)
CCCTTTTCCCCCATCTTTCCCCGCACGCACTGCCCCCACCCCATCGTACAAGATTATAAAAAATCGCGCGCGCAGAAAAGTTCAAAAAAATAATATAAACCCCGTCTATCCCAAGAGAGTCGTAATTAGGAAAAAAAAAAGGAAAAATTTGTCGCCCGTTCACCATCCTCCGAGTCTATACCCCATCCCCCGTTCCGTTTCCAGCCTGCCGTAGTTTACCTACGGCTGAATGCTTTTTTGTTTTTTCCTTACTCGCGAGAGACGTCGCGGCCGAAGGTCTTCGATTTGAGCCAGTCTACGACGACGAGGACGCGGTTACGTGCTAGGTGTTGTTAGATGTCTGTCTATGCGGTGATAGTTGGGGGTGGGGAGGTGGTAACTTACTGCTAAAGCACATACTCAGATACGCGCTGCGCCAGAAGAGATACGTGAGGCTGCCACCGGAGGCAAAGTTTCCATTGAACCACGTCACATCCGCCACCGCACGATCGCTGCCAATGTACGCCAAGGAGCCCTGGTGCGAGTAGTGGAAAGGCTTGATATCCTTGATGCGACGCAGGCTCTTCTGCAGGGTCTCAAGCTCGGTCGCCACAGCCGGCGCATCAGTGCGCGTGACGTTCAGGGAGGAGCTGAGCTCGTCGATGCGGTTCTCGAGGAACTCGGTCTTGGCCATTGTGTTGAAGAGGCGGGCGAGGAAGGCGCCTTCCTGCGCGGCGACCTGGGCAGTTGGCGCGTAGCCTGCGACGGCGCAGTCACCGGTCGCCCAGATGTCAGAGGTGCCTTGCACGACGAGGTACTCGTTGACGGCGAGGCCGCGGCGGGAGTCCTTCTGTGCGGGGATCTGGGACATCAGGTCGCGCACGATGGGGCGGACGGCGTTACCGGTAGCCCAGACGAGGAGGCCGTAGGGGAGGACAGTGGTGGTTTTCTTGCCGTCAGGGCCGGTGGCTTCGGCTTCGACGGTGGTCTCGGTGACCTTCTTGACGGCGGTCTTGGTCATGATGGTGATCTTCTCCTCTTTGAAGGTGGATTCGGTGTACTCGATCAGTTGCTTGGAGAAGGAGGGGAGGACGTTGGGGAGAGCCTCGATCAGCGTAACCTTGAACTTGTCGCTGATCTCGGGAACCCATTTCTTAATGTCCTGGTCAAAGAAGTCTTGGAGTTCGCCAGCGAATTCAACACCGGTCGGGCCACCACCGACAACAACCATGTGAAGGAGGCGCTTGACTTCCTCAGGCGATTGGTCCTTGAAGGTTGCCGTCTCAATGCAGTCCATGATCTTGGTACGGATGCGCTGGGCATCACCAACCTCCTTCAGGAAACATGAGTGCTCGGTGACACCCTGGATGCCGAAGGTGGCATTCTCAGCGCCAACAGCGACGACAAGCTTGTCGTAGGACACCTCGGTTTTCGCCGAGGAGCCCTTGATCTCGGAGTTATCGGCGATGCTAACAACCTTGCGGACAGGGTCGATGTGCGAGGCTTCAGCTTCGTAGAAAGTAACGGCCGCCTTCTTGTGTCTCAATACGGATCGGATCGGCTCCATGATCGACCTGTGCTCGATGTTTCCGGTCGTGCATGATGGGAGAAGGGGTGTGAAGAGGAAGTAGTTGCGAGGAGAGACTACAATGACGTTGTAGTCCTCAGTGTTGAGCTTCTTGAGCAGGGAGACCGCGCCCCATCCGGTACCTGTAGAGATTGATTAGATTCTCGTTCGATAGAAGCTATCGTGGGTATGGTGGGCTTCAGGGCTTACCTAGGATGACAAGGTTCTGCTTGTTTGGATCGGGAATTGGTTGATCAAGAGGATGACGCAGTTCGTAGATGCCGTATCCCATGTAAGCTACGCCTCCGATGAGTGAGAGGTAGGTCGCTCTCCAAATCCATCTGAAGGTTCTGAATCGGCGAGGCTTCACCGATTCAACTGGCTTGATGTCCGCATAGCCTCTGCGCGACGACTGCTGCAGTCTGCTCGCATTGACGATGCTGCTTGGTCTCGCACGTGGAAATGTGGCGAATGAGCGACGAGCAACGCTCTGGAGCCCAATTGACGACGACTGAAGCATCGTTGAAGCTCTAATTGATGAAGCCATTGCTTCGAGAGTTGGCAATGGGTGCCAGAAGAGGTGAGAGTCAGAGAAAGGGCGGAGTCGGAGGGGGGGTTCTATGGGGAATTCTCAGCAATTTTTGTTTTTGCGGCCTGGAACCTTATGCGAGGCGGCGGCCGCTTGTGAATGGATGAGCAAAGGTGATGACATAGCGCGGCTTTTTTTTAAATTTAGGTGCAGGGATTATTACGGTTTGACGATAAGATATCTCACTTTTTTACAAGTCACAGCTGGGATTAAGAAATTTTCTTTTTGCGCCGCTGCAAGGGGTAAACAATAATGCCAATGTTGTTTTTTTCTGTTTAGGCTATATTACTATAGCTTTATCTTAGTTATCTACAGCTCGTTGACGAAGGGGTTCCATGATCCATGACTTATAAGAATGGGAGATCGGGTCCCGATCCCTTTTCGATTATTCATACCGTTTTCACACAGAAGTCACACCGGCGCTATTACGCCTTTTACGCCTTTTATAGATGTGGGAGCTAGCAAACTAGCAAACTAGTACTAATGATTACTATAACTCGTACCGCACAATCGCGCGGCGGCGACTTCGGAGGAGCGGCAGCTATAGGTTCTCCTCCTAGTCCGAGCCATGTGGGGGCATCAATCTTGTGAGTATACGGCGGTACGGGCGTACCGCCCGAGTTTGAATTCCTCGTCAGCTTCGTTTCTGGGCGATAAACATAGAGTTCTTGCAATAGGGGCATAACGAGGGCACAATAGGGGCAGAATCATACTTCTGACGGCCCTCTTTCGTCCCGCCCACTTGTATGGGTACAAGGATCTTCTAGTTCAGCCTTGTGGACATTTGACATGGCATATCGCGGGACCGAGGCAGGCAACATGCGGATGATATCGGAGAATTATTGACGCTCAACGCGACTTCACGCGTTTATATGACGCCTTGTGCGTTTCCCATGTGAAAAGTGACACAAGTCAGACGCTGGAGCTCAAGCTGTCACACGTGTTATTGCCGCCGTCTCAATTAATAGATTCCTTATTGTTACCTACTTACTTGATGTGCAGTACCATCTCTACCAGCGTGACTCAAAATCCCCAAGCTCCCCAACTTCCAGCATGGCTCCCATAGCCAAGTAAATATATCAAATGCTTAAAAGCTGACATGTATCCATTTCATATGTTTTCTTCATCTCAGACATCAGCCGCCAGTATCGAGTGATGTGACCCTGGTGCTTTGCAACTACACCACCTCGGGAATTCTTGTTGGTCAGTCTCAGCTGCCTGGCTCATGCTATCACCTTCGGTTCCCGAACCATGCAGTAGAGCTTGCAAACCTCTCCGTCGTCGTCACAGTCCATGCCCCTGACGAATTTGAACCCCATCGCCTCGTAGATCTTGGTATTCGGCTCGTCGCGACTACTTTCCAGATAGCATTTGATACCTTCCGCATCTGCCTTCCTGGTAACTTCGTTGAACAGGGCTCTTCCGACACCCTTTCCTTGTGCTTCAGGTAACACGCTGATAATGTTCAGAAAGTAATAGCCTTTCGGGTCGGTCCAGACTTCCTTATGTGCTTCCGCCTGGCGTGCTTTCCAAATGTAGTATCGCTAACAGAGTCAAATAAACTCGCGCCATGCGGGGGGACATCATTCTTACCTTGACGTTCAGTCCACCTCGCCCGTACTGCAGGTTCATCGCCACCTGGTTTCCCCAGAGTCGCCAGCCCTCGAAGCCGTTCCAGAGCCACTCGCCCCATGTTAATGGCTTGTCGGTCGCTCTGGGCGGTATCCACATGGCGATCCCAAGGACTTTGTCTGAGCCTTCCTCCTTGGCCACATGGAAAAGGGCATTACGTAGACCCCATAGACAGCGGATGCGAAGGGATATGCGATTGCGATTCAAATCAATCTGCTTGGCTGTTAGTTGTGTTTAACAACGAACTCGTTTGCCAAAATAGAGATGGTCATAACCCGGATTTTGTATGGAACATGTAATTGAAATTGAAACTACCCCGGCTTACTCTCTATATCGTGTTCTCGTCATGAAACAGGGCAAACGCAAGTAAACACAACTTACCTTCGATCGGTCGTTAAAAATCCATAAATTATACGGGTCATTTGCGAACGCTTCTTGAATCGTTCTTATACCGCCATCGATATCCTCTTCTCTCATAGGACTTACAATAACCGGCATATTGGATATTGATAGAGTCTCTGGCTATATTACCCTGTACCCTGACCTATCAACCTACCATAGTACACGCCAGGATAAGCAGAAATGGAGAGTTTGTGGCATCGGTGCTCGGCCCGTAAAATGCCAAGACCCGCCAGTCAGCTCCAAAACACGCAAACACGACATCTGACCGCTCGAGACGGAACTGAAACGCCTCAGGACTGAGCCCGCCACACAAACGCATTGCAATTTCTTCCAATTGCGGTCGAAATACGCTCCTGAGTGCATCGGCATAACTCAATAACCCAGTAGGTGGATCTAGTAATGCGTCAGCTTGTGCGGGTGCCGGATTCTGTGCGGATTCTCATAAGCGTTACTTCTATCGCGCCGTGTTTCTGGTGAGTGCGCATGTATCACGCTGTCGCAAGCTTGGGCGTGCAAGGCAGTCTCAGGGGTGATCAGAGCTCCTGATTACCGCTCCGCTCCATGACTGACCTTCTTGATCTCGGCATCAAAGGGAAGGATCCGTTGCATTTGTGCGGCAGCTTTGCTCCTGAAGTCTGGGGTTTCCTGTCATGCCAAGATTACGGAATTATGTGCCTACGCGATGCCATATCTTGTTGATATCCTGACGATCCAAAGCTCTTCGTCCTTTCCGTAGTATGGCTGGCACATACGACACCTTCATTTCTTTTCATTTTCTGTAGTTTGGCTGGCTCATTCGACATTTTTCATTCTCAATTGGTTCTTTTGTTTGTTGCGAGCACTCTACGTCCAACTCTTCATCTGAATTTATTTCCAAATCAGCATATTCTATGTTACCTCTTTGAAGCTAGAGTCTATCAAGTTTGGTAGAAGGCACAAGCCATGGCTCCATTCAACCATTTCGGTGCTGTTTTCTCGAACCCATTTCCCCCGGTTTCTCCGCCATCGACGAAACGGAGTGTGGAGGATGTAAGGTCACTGCGAGGTTTTCTGGCAGAGAGGGCTCCGAACACATCCAGGGACTCGAAATTAAGGCGACGCAGGCCGCTGTTGCCTCGACAGCTACCTGATCTGGCCGATTCCGCCGAGGTCGATTCGGACAGTGAAGATACTGCTGGGGTGAGCAGCGGCGAGGATAGTGACGATGTCCCCGACGGGAAGGGGAAAGGGCTATTAGGTGATGCAATTGACGGAATTGGTTCTGTGGTTGACACCGTTCTCGATCCTGTCCTCGGTGGCCAGAGTTCTACTGCTGTTGCGGCGCCCGAGGAAACTAGTGCCGCCGAGATAGCCAGCGAGGAGCCAACTGCTATCGCCACCACGGAGAGCGAGTCAACGGCCGTCGACGTTACATCGAGCATTACGTCGAGCAACCCATCGTCTGACGCCGTTGCAACTAGTAATCCGTCTATCATTTTCACAACCCCAACGGAACATTCTAGCAAATTGCCTGACGCACCATCACCATCGGATTTGTCTGCAGTGGAATCGGCAGAGTCTTCCGGAGTACTTTTGCCAGTAGCTGTTGCTACTCCTACGCCTAGTAAAGCAGCAGCACTGACAAGGTTTACCCCAGAGTTTACGAGGTCCTTTCCAACGCCTACAGCACAATTGCAGAGTGCAGACCGCGCTAGCCTTGCGAACAGCGAAGCCACAGGTGCTGCTGGGCAGAAGGCTCAGGGCCAGGCTATTGACCCTACTGTTGAAAGTGAGTCTGACTCTGACTCTGACTCCGATGATGGAGTTGAATCCGGTGACGAGTCTGACGACGAGCTCGAATCAGATGACGAGGATGAACCTACCGAATCTCGCTTGGTAGCCTTCACAACAATCTCTGGTACCCCTCTTTCGACACTATCACCTATCTTGAATCCTACAGCTGTAGGGACCTTGCCAAGCAGTGTCACCCCAGTCTCCCAGACTGGTGGTCAAACTACAGTGGCTTCAGCTTCTGCCAACAAGCCAGCACTTACGCCCGAAGCATCAAATGGCCTAATTGCTTTCGGTGCTATCGGTAAGTTCGACCCAATCCAATTGAAAGCACCTAGCTAATATGTTTTAGGCGGCGTTCTTTTATTCAGCTTTGTAGTATATTTTCTGCTTAGACTGCGGAAGACCGACGCCTTCAGCTGCCTCAACTGTTGCACAAGCAAACGTAAGTCTGAGAGCATTGCGTCAAAGTCGCTCTATAATTCTGGCGGGGTTTTTGGCACAGCTGCTCCCTCAGAAACTCAAACCCATTCGCGAGGCTTCTCGGCATTTTTCAATCCCATGATTCAGATAAGAGCCGCCGAGTACGAGAAAGGCTCAGGCCAGGGCCAGCCGTACTCGCGCAACTCACTGATACAGAATGCGGCGCCTATCGCTGCGAGTCAACAGCCTATGCCGTCTACAAGGGACGACCCCCCTCCTATGCCAACCATTCCACCAGCGTACCGTCAAGCCGCCAATGGAAAATCCCAGCGGATGTCAGAGGCTTCCAGTCTATCCTCTGGCTTCGGAGACGCTGTAATTGATATCCCGGAATCAGGACCAACCACGTACGTTAGCGACAAGGCCGGCCCAAATTTACCCAAACCTAACAATAAAACGCTCGGGCTAGATCTAGGCCCACGGTTCTCATGGGCCAACATACCTACGCCTCGTACGCTCGGTAACCACAGAAAGAGAGACACTGTTACGACGACCACGTCGCAGGACTCAGAGCCCAGGTTCCGCACCATAACGAGCTGGGTGAATCAACAGACGAGCCGGGTTATGAAGAACCAAAATGATGGTGGAACTGCTGCTGTCCCTGGTCAAGAGAGGGACAGCGTCCCGGACTTGCCGGCGATTCCGGAGGCATATGGAGGGGCTAAGCATAAGAGGATTTCTAGTGCAGAGACGGATGTGGTGTTCAAAGCGCATCCGGGGGATGAAGTTGAGATTAAGGAGAGGTCGAGGATCCCGAGCACATTGTTGACGAGAAAGTTGAGGCTTTGAAGGGTGAAGGATGGGGCTGTGACGGGTAGTGTAATAGTACACCTGGTGCATTGAAGGGTGAGAAGTGAAGAGGGAATATATCGTAGTTGCTGTCCTGGGGTAACTCCTTAGGACTGCTCATAGCGGGGTTGCAGAGCGTTGATATTTAAATAGGCCTTGAATCTGGATGAGCATATGTAGTTAAGTTTTATTGAATATATATCATGTAACAACTTGTCATCACACGTCGATCGAGAAGTCTGTTCCTTGATGAATGAGAAAATGGCGACTTACCATGCCACCAGGTGGCTGGCGATCCATGGGTCTGATTTAACCTTGGCGGCTTTTCTTTGGCATATCTTATTCTGTTTCTGATTATACGTCTCTTTATTCACATTGCATTTTTGAGGCCTCGTGGCCTAAGTCTCATTGTTGACGTTCCTCACGTGGTGGTCGTCACTTGTCCCTCTCATTGTGTCCAGGAACGTTACTAAAAATAAAACCGAGGCACGAATTTGCGGGACCCAAGAGGCTCAGCCTCAACCTATGAGGCTGACAAGCATTACACATTGTGCTGGGCCTCGTGGAGGCGTCGTAATTGCAACGTACCCACCCCCACTTTCCAACCAGGTCGAAATCACATTTTGCAAGGACTTCGATAGGCCATATAACCTTATACCTAGGGCCCTCAAAGTCGGCATATGTTGCATGTGTCCATCGAAGCTCACCACAGCATCCACAGTTCCCCGCGGCCCTAGCTGCCAGGCAGCCAATATACAAAATGCTCGACGAAAACCTGCCCGCGTTCTATATGAAGCCGAACCCCGATGACCCCCTACGAAGCACGATATACCTAGGCCAGGGCGGCCAGGAGCTGAGTCCCGAATACACCTTGCGCCGACCCGATCCGAGGCAGACCCCCGCGGCGCGAAACTGCTACGCCGTCGCCCTCTACGACTCCCACAATCCCGACGTCCTGTACGCCGAAGTCCTCGTGCAGCCGGAATGGACGCAGCCGACCCTTTCGCAAGCCGAGCTACGCGCGAATAATGGGCTTACGCCGCCACCGGTGCCGATTGTGCCCACTAGCTTTACGATCCAGTTGTATAACCCGGACCAGCAGGTAGTTGTGAAACAGATCGCGGGGTCGTGGAACTCGTCAGCATACTGGGAGTTTGAGATGCCACAGCAAACGTTTAGACTTCCGTCGGCGTCGTCGCTAGACCGGGAGCAGAGCGATCCTGCTGCGTCGATCGCCACGCCCAAGGTGCCGTTCAAGTGGAAGAAGGATGGGAAGCTGTCCAGGGACATCACTTGTTTTATGGCGGGGAAGTCTACAAATGGGAAGAAGAGCAAGGAGCCTGATATCACTATTGCCATGTTCCGGAAGGGCAAGGAGCTGACGATGTACGAGCCGAACATGAACCGCGTGGATGTCGAAGATACGAAGGGTCTCGAGGTTGTGATTTTACTGGGCGCCACCATTATAAAGGATATTTACTTTGAAGCCTCAAAGGAAATGTTTAACATCAGCACAGTCTCCGCCCCAGTCGTCGGCCCAGCAGCCCGCAAATCCAGCGGACCCGTGATGAGCGGCGCAAGACAGCCCGCAGCAACCGGCCCCGCCCTCGCTGCTTATTCGCTCCCACCACCAATATCCAACGCCCAAGCCCCTCCTCGCACCCAAGCCGCACCCCCCTCCAACAACCCCTCCAGGAACCCTCTAGACCAATGGCAAATCGACCAAGAAACGGCCCGTCTACGCGCTCAACTCGAATCCGAAGAGCGCGACCGCGACCGCCGCAGCAGAGACGAGCAGAAAGAACGCGACCGCCGCGACCGTGAGGAACAGAAACGCATCAAGAAGATGCTCGAAGCCGAGGAAAAAGAGCAGGCACGCCGGGATGCCGAAGTCGCCCGCGAGACTGAGCGCTTGCGCAAGCAATACGGCGTACCCGGTGGGCGCGACGACGGCGCCGCCCGGCCGAATGTTCGCTTCGCGCCCCCGCTCCCATCTCGCCCGGTCTCGTATATCCAGGGCCCCGCGATGCCTCCGCGGCCGCAGGGATATGGATCCCCATCCACGAGCGGACAGCAGGGTCGGCAGAATCTATATAACCAGGCGCAGCCAATGCAGCAACTTCCGCAGCACTTCTCGGCGCCACACTCGCAGCCTTCGCCCGTGCAGCGCCCGGTGAGCGCTAATGCGGCGCAGACGGGGCCGTTTTCGTCGCAGACGCTGAATAATGTAAGGACTTCTGTTTTCTTGTGAAATTATGGGGTGATGAGGGCTAATGAGACTAGTGGTGGTCTGGTCCGAATGCCCCAGCTGCGCCGGCGACGAAGAATAAACGGACCAGCTCGGGGACTTCGCATCCGCAAGGGCATGGGAGTACGAGTGGGAGTGTGAGCAGGTTGCTGGGAATAGGAGTTGAAGGGGAAGGAGGGAGGCAAAAGGTTAAGAAGAAGCGCAGCGTGTATTTCTGAAGTAGGTTGAATGGGATGGGATGGGATGGGATTGACGAGGATGGAAGGATCTGAAAGTGATTGATTACTAGCGTGGGCTGGAGGAGGGGCGTTTTTCGAGATTTATGATATCCATGATTACGAAGTTTATAGCTACAGAGATATAGGGACACTGAAATGCGAATGAGTCGATCTGAATATAATCCGTGCCTGGCCCTTCTCATAGTTCCCGTCAACGGCGCGGTCCCGTGATAGACCCTTGACCCAACCCCGACCCACTATTCAGGATCGGCAACCTGACAAAGCCGAAACTGCGGGGGCCGATGTTCAAAGATCAACAAAAGCGACAGCTTGCGCCCATATCGCTTGGAGACGTTACAGCATGAGAATGTCTCTCTTCTCAACTTCCAGAATTACCCGATTCGGCCATTCATGACCTCCGTCATATTTAACCAAAGGATTCTTAGTCAGATCCACTTAACCGCAGGTATGCGGGGCTTGGACGAATGGAAAGGTGCCAAGAGAGGTGCCAAGTGAGATGCCAAGTACTCTTATTTACCTGTTTGGGATCAAGTCGCTTGGAAGTACATTGGCGCTGTTCCAAATAGGACGGCAAGGCGGCTGTTGCACTGCACACACCCAAGGGGGTGGTCGTCAACTTAATTTAGTCGCTGCTTACCTACTCGTACGTACTCTGGGCGTCCGCGACCTTTTATATTCTTGGCCTCGTCGCTTGTCCCTAATAGGTTATAACCAGCTCCAGCTCCAGCTCCAGATCCCCAGAACCAGCATCAAACTCTTTCGCAGCGATGATCTGGGGTCGCGGACTGTTAGCCGGCGGGTACTCACGCGTCTCCAACGGGCTGACGGTGCGGCACCATTCCCTCTTCACACGGTGGCACATCAACGCCCTCGGCTCGCTATCGCTACTCTTCCTCATCGCCATCGTCTACTGCCACCAGACCTTCTACCGCGATCCTGGCTCCTTCTTCTTCGACCCCGTGGAGGGCTACCGACCGTTCTACAGCGTCGTGCGCCAGTCTCAGGTCAACGAGTTCCTGATTGCCGAGGCAACGTCGCCGAGCCCACCACGAGGCACCCTTGGCACCAATGTTCCCAATAAACCGACCCTCTGCATTGGCATGTCAAGTGTGAAGAGACCCGAAGACCAATACGTCCAGCTGGCCGTCGGGTCGCTGGTGCGGGATCTGACACCGGAGGAGCGGAACAGCATTCACTTCGCGGTCTTGTTCGCGCACACGACACCAGAGGAGCACCCCTTATATAATGCACCGTGGCTGTCTGGTCTGCTCGACGCGCCGCTTAGCTACAATGTCTCCGAGTCCCAGCTCGCACACCTGAAGGAGCTAGAGAATGAGCGCAAGTTCAACGAAAAGCTCATGTTCGACTTCCTCTACCTGATCGACCACTGCCGGCAAACAGGAGCAACGTGGATCGCCATGGTCGAAGACGATATCCTGGCGCAAGATGGATGGTACCACCACACGCTCCGCGCCCTCGAAGAGGTGAAGGAGAAGCATGACGAGAGCAAGACGTGGGTCTACCTGCGCCTCTTCTACACCGAGAAATTCCTGGGATGGAACACGGAAGAGTGGCCCACACACCTGGCATGGAGTATCTTCTTCGTGACGCTCCCCGCGCTCCTCGCTCTCATCATTCGCAACCGCGCTCCTTCCACGCGCAAAAACCTCACCAACCCCTTCATCACGACGATCTGCCTCGTCTTCGTCCCCGCCTGCATCGTGCTCTACTTCCTCGCTGGGCGCGTCAGTATGCAGCCGCTACCACCAGGCGTGAGTCTCATGAATAACTACGGCTGCTGCGCACAGGGCCTCGTGTTCCCGCAGGATATCATGCCGAGTCTCGTGGCGAAGTTGGAGTCGGTGCCGCCCGGTCCGGCGGATGTTGCGGTTGAGACGTGGGCAATCGAGGAGGATTTTGAGAGGTGGGCGCTGACGCCGAGCGTTATACAGCATATTGGGAGGAAGACGATGAAGCAGGTGTTCGGTGAGCCGGATAAGCCGAGCGAGAGGTACAGCATTGGAGCTGCGAGGGGGCTGTGGAATTTTGGTTTCGAATTGCATGATAGCGAGGCGTTAAAGTTTGAGCACATGAAGGTTACGGGACAGCTTGGATGAATGCGGTTTGTTGTGAGGGACTACGAGAGTGCTTGGCCTACCTGCTTAGGGCTCGTGGTCGGGATTTGGTCAGACTGGGAAGGGGCGTTGCTGCGTGACTTCCTCCTCGAATACGCGGCCAGACAGGGAAGGAGTGTTCTGCGTAACTTCCTCGTCAAGCATTCGGCCAGTCAGGGAAGGAGCGTTCTCCGTAACTTACTCGTCGACACTCGGCCAGGCACGATTCCTCTCCTGAGATACCTCGAAGAAGCCGTCTTCGCCATGCCAAGCGTGGCATAATAATGATAACACGAATTACGGTTGCTTGCCACCATTAAAGCACAACCCACAACAAAGGATTGTACAATATACATATCGCATAAGCAGCACGGGATCGTTGCCGCAGAATTGCACGACTCGAATCAGTCGGCATTCATCTGATGTCACGCTATAGACACGTTGCATCCTGTCTTGGATATATGGTCGTTGTGTTTGACACGTGGGTGTTATAGGGCGTTATGGGAATACATTTAAGGGGCAGGGGGTTTCAATTGGACTGGGCCCAACGTATAATATATGAGTCTGTATCTATCTGAATGTAACATAGGATCATGCCACGCGTATTGGCAAAGCGAGTTTGAAAGATTAAATGTTTCCGTCGACGATGCGAACAGCCTTTAATCCTCCCGTGTTACCCTGCTACACAACAATTACATAATACTCATATTCGTGTAAGACAACGCTAAAATCACCATAACTTACGATCAATCCCTCCCTCATAAGAACCTCAATGGCGCCAGCATTGTAAGTTCTTCATTAACCCCTATACATGTCCATATCGTGAATTCCAAGGTTTATCCTTTTGTTTTGATACTGAAGTTGCCATGGCTGTTGATCCCTCCCAACCACTCTCCGCAAACAAGCGATTCATCGAGAACGAAGCAACGACCCTGCTTCGGCTCGAGGACCCAAAATCATACCTCATTCAGTCGGCATCGCGAATAGTCCGAGACTGTCCCCCCAAGCTCCCATGGGCATCACCCTTCCGCGGCCAAGTGTACCGCGGCCTGTTTGTCGGGCCCACATCCATAGCCTACTTATTTTGGACCCTCCACGCCAAACACCCCGATTTAGAGATTGAGGGCGTGCTGCCGCTGGATTGGTGCAAAGCGTACATCGAGTTAGGGCAAGACTCTGTGCCTCCCTTGCTGGATGTGAGCTGTGGGATTGCCAACGAGTTTCTAACTTCCAATGCCATCAAGGCGTGTCTCTACCAAGATGAGAACCGTGCAATAGAAGTGATAGACGCTCTCAGTAGCCTTGAGACGGACCCAACCTACTGTGAGTGGTTTAAAGGCCGCGCAGGCTCGCTCTACATTCTGCGCATGATACGGCATTGGCTTCCTAGCCTAGCAATGGAGGTAAACGAGGTCATCGCCATGTTAGTCGAGGACATCCTCGCCCAACATCCCTGGAGCTGGAGCGATCGGAAATATATAGGGCCAGTGCATGGCGACATTGGCATCTTAACCCAGATCGTCCTGAGTAATCCATCCTACGCTCCAAAACTAGAAAGCAAGCTCCTGGGGCTCCTGAACCTCCAAGGCGAAGACGGCAATTGGCCAGTTACTGAAGGCAAGGAGATCGGGTTAGTGCAATTCTGTCACGGCGCACCTGGTGTCCTCATCTCGCTCCTAGCTATTAGACCGCATTTTACGAGGCTACATGAGAAGATTGATGCGGCCATCGCGCTTGGCAGGAAGGTGACGTGGGAGAAGGGTCTCCTGACTAAAGAGCCTAATATCTGTCATGGCATCACGGGGAATGCTTTAGTACTGCAGGACCCGCAGAAGGAACACTTTCTTTGCCTTGCAACGCCTGAGAATGTCGAGAAGGGTGTTGCGGAGGGGGTGTTTGAGAAGGATGCAGACCCATTTGGATTGTTGTGGGGAGAGGCAGGTAGGGCGTGGGTGTGGATGGATGTTTGGGATGGGAGCGAGGGCAAACTCATCCTATATAGCGACGTGTAGGCCATAATAGCCAACTCAGCAATCAAGAATTCGGCCACGGTATGTGAACTACATGGTCTGTGAGCTACATATTACCCGCCAAACCGCCACGCACCTCCTGGACCACAGCCAATTCACATACACCACTCCCTACACCACCTCCCCCGCCGCCCTCCTCAGCGCCTCCGCCGTCCACTCCGGAAAACTAACCATCACACAGTGCCCCCCCTCCTCACATCTCTCTACAACATCAAACGCACTCGGTTCCAGCTGCTGCGCCCCCTGAATCATCATCTCCGACACCGCGGCCGTGAAACGCGTCCGGTCCTGCATGCCGATCAGATACGTGGATGGGATGTGCATCCAGGCTGCGTGCGTGGTGGTGCTGAAGAAGACGCCTGCGCTGTGGTGTCGCAGTTTGGAGGCGTGAGAGGCGGCGCGGTCGGGCGGGAGGTCGTGGTAGAAGATGTGTGTGGCGTCGGCGGGGGTGACGCTTACGGAGTAGGTCTTAGGAAGGGGGGCGTTGGCGTTAGTTGACCGCGTGAACGGGTTTGGGGACGAGAGCTGTTGAATGGGTGGTTGCTTACCTCGAGATCGAACTTCATCCAATCTGGCATTGTCGAATAATCGCCTCTAGGGGCGGGTTGGAAGCCAGGGGGGCAGACAAAGCCGTTGATCACCACATATCTGATGACACCGCCCTTTAAGCCTTGTGCTTCGCGCTCTTTCTTCCCTAGATCCTTAGTGGCCTCGCCTCCGGGGAGCCCTGCATAGGAGTGCACGACGAGGATAACATCTTTATCTTGCGACACAAGCTCAGTGAGGCAGTTCCGAATGGCTATCACATCCGCCGAGAAGTCGTGATGTGTCGGCGTGGCGTCGAAGGAGGGGAGGGCGAAGCTGATAGCGGGGTAGCCGTGCTTGGCGAGCGAGTCGACGACGTCGTCGTAGGCGGCGGGGGTGTGCCAGGCCCCGGGGAGGAGAACATATGTTGGTTTCGACATGGATAATTTTGTCGTGGCGGCTTTGCGAGCAGTGTTTATTGTGAGGGGAAATGGGCGAGGTTGAGAAGATGGAATGGGATTGGAATGTCGGAGAGAGAGAGAGACCGTCGTTTATAGGATATATAATAATGGCATCCATGCATGGGAGAAAATGACATTCCCATAGCCATATTACGTGAGACCGGACGCGAATTATAGTCCACTCTCACGTAATACGTTTCTAAATAACAGAGGTCTTTTTACATGCTATACTCATGTCGCTGCTGGCACTGTTTTAATTGAATTCATCCACATCAGCTAAACGTGCCTCAAATGCTTTGCGTCGTCAGCTCTTTTTACAAGCAGAGTAGACTTTGTGTCTGACCTTTTCTAAATCTATACTCGTAATGAGATGGCTACTCTCACGTGGCACCCTCAGTATCGTTTCCCTACAGTAGAAACAAAAAACAAAGTGAAAATTAGAGGAGGAAATACATACATATACAACGGTGACGCGGTGGTGCTCAGATCTAGCAGAAAGACATACTAAGAGAAATGGAAGGAACGACCCACTAAACAAAGAAAGAGCGACCGACTCCAGAAGGCAGAAACGACTGGCAATGTGAGGAAGGATCCACCCGACTCCAGCTGGAAGGAACGACCGACTTCAGATGGAAGGAACGACCAACTCGAGAAGGAAAGAGCGACCGGCAAACCAAGAGAAAGGGAAGGAACGACCGGAGAAGAATGGAAGGAACGATTCACTACGTAGGGAAAGAGCGACTGATTTCAGGGGGAAGGAACGCTCCTTCCTCTACTCGAACTTTACAATTCCAATGGAAGGAACGACCGACATTAAAGGGAGGGAACGACTGGCACTAGAAGGAAGGAACGCTCCTTCCTCCACTCAGGCTTTGCAGTTCCAAGGGAAGGAACGACCCATTAACTGAGAACCGAGGAAGGAACGACCGACTCCGAAGGGAAGGAACGACCCATTAACTGAGGAAGGAACGACCGACTCTAGAAGGAAGGAACGATCAACTCTAAAGGGAAGCAACGACTGACAAAAATGAGGAAAGAGCGCTCCTTCCTCGACTCAGGCTTTTTACAGTTCATAGGGAAGGAACGACCCTATTAATTGAGGAAAGAACGACCGACTGACTCCAGGGGGGAAGGAACGAACCGTGTCTCTATAAAAAGGGAAGGAACGGAACGACTTAAACGAGGGGAAGGAGCGATCGTCATGGGCGGTTTTTTAGTTGTTTTCGCTCCTTCCTTATGGGGGTGAAATGAGTAGATTTTGTGTTTTTGTTACAGTGATGATATAAGTAGATAGGTAGGTAAGGAGGTGCTCGGTTCGGTCTCCAGTTGGTGGTGGAGAAGGGAGGTTTATCCCCCCCCCCACTCTCAAGTACGACCGAGGGCAAACGTGTATCACCGAGGCAAGGTAGGCATGTCATAGCACACACACACAACAAACACAAAACAAGAAGCGTGTGAAACAAAATCGGGTGTAGATGTGTATGAATTCCCTATCCATCGGCTCAGCCGACCGATATACAGTACGTTATATGACGAACATTTCTCTGCACTCATCCCCCGCTTCCCCCCTACTACCCCTCTCTCCCACAGTCACAGTCACACTCTCCCCCTCTGTAGACTGCCCCAACCCCACTCTCTCCCTGCAGAAGACTCCGCCAAAGAAACCATCATCTCTCCCACAGTCACAGTCACACTCTCCCCCTCTGTAGACTGCCCCAACCCCACTCTCTCCCTGCAGAAGACTCCGCCCAAAAAGGACATACATAAAACCTCCCTCTCCCAAAAAAAAAAAATGAACAAAAAAAAAGTAGTTTCAAAAGATAACAAAATCCCTTATCCGCGTTAAATATATCCCCTAGGCACCACTGGGGTTATGACGGGTGTGACCTCCGGTGTGGTTTATATCACCATTCGTCCACCCGCCACGAGTCCCGCGGTCCCAGCTCTCCTCTCTCTCCTTCGAAGCAGGGGGGTCGCCATATTGACTTCCCCCTCCACTTCCCCAACTTCAATAAATCGTCCACCACACCACTCATCTTCCCCGCGGCGGTCTTCCACGAAAGGGTATATGTATATGCTCTCTCTCTCTCTCCGCGTATTGCTCGAAAGGCTGCAACCACTGCACTGCCTAAAAACTAAACATGCCATGAACACAACTCGCAGAACTAAAATTGGACAAAGGGAACAATATAAAAAAAAAGGTTATCAAAAACAGCAAACAAAATGTAGCTCGAGATCCCGTACCGCAAAAAAAAAAGATACTGGTGAGTAGGGTTCTGAGATAAAAGAGTAAAAAAAAAGACCAATGATGGTGTGATGGATAAAACCGCTGTGCCAGACAGAACAAAAAAGGGGTGTTAAAAGAGTAGCGACGGCGCGTGAAATACCGCAGTAAAGCTCGCGACGCGCAAAACAACAACAAAACAACAGCAAGGAGATTCATTCAACAACGACAAAAGCGTGGGTGGGGAACACAACAACCCTCACAAACACGCAGCAAAAAAAAACACAACATCGGCCGTAAAAGCAAAAGAGTACCAACAGCCACAAGTCTCCGTCCGACAACCCGCCCATTAAAGCCCAAATTCCCACAAACCCAACGTTTCAAAACGCCAACGAAAAGCCGCTCCCGTTCCCATTTCCAATCTTACGCACTCCGGTCCCGACCCAACCCAACCAGCGGCGCAGAAGAAGAGGAAAAACACCGCGTCGTATAAACCAACCAAGGCCGTCAGTAGGGGCATCATAATACATCATCTGTGTCCTGAGTTTGGTTCGGGGGATAGGCCCGCCGGATCCATGGGTTCGAACTCGACGAGCTGGTTCATCTCCATATCCGCCTGCGACTGCTCGAGGTAGGCGGGCGAAGGGGAGTTCTGGTGCATGGGCAGGGTGAGGGAGTGTTTTGAGTACATCTCGTTGAGGCCCGAGCCGTCGTCGGAGAGGTTGGAGTGGCCCATGTTGTAGGCGTCGGCAGAACCGGAGCGATGCATCATGGAGAGCGGAGGGGATTGGTCGACGATGGCGGGGTCGCCGTGGCTCATGAATGAGAGAGGCGAGACGGAGGGGGGTACCATGGAAGAAGGGTCGACCATGGGGGAGAGGAAGGGGACTTGATAGGGTGTGTTGTAGGTGGATGCTGGGAGCGGGCCGGTCTCTGGGCCTTGCGAGTAAAAGGAGGGGCTTGCGTAGTCGGATGGCGGGGTGGTCGTGGCGGCAGACATTGGGTATTGCCTAAAATCCATGCCGTAGCCCGTAGAAGTGTCAATCCGTAGATTCGAACCCATCGGGGTAAGGTTGTTTGGTTGTTGCGGGATGGGCGCGAAGATGTTGGGGTTGTGGTGAGTTTGTTGCTCAGCAGGGTGCTGTATGAGGAACGACGGCATAGGCGCGCTGAACATGGAGAAATCGATGGCCGTTGGTACAGATCTACTCCTTTGGCGTTTGTGCCCTGGTCCGCGCGCGCCTGGGTGAACTCCAATACCCCACTGCTCCTGGAACATGCCGACGTGTGCCTGGGCGTTGTAGTTTGGTTGGGATGCCGGGCGGTGTCCAATAGGAGAGTTGGGCGCGGAAACGGCCAGCTGGTGCTGAGACTCGAATGGGTTGTGGCGGTTGATGAAAGAATCGAGGTTGGCAAGTTTGGCTAATTGTCCACTCAAGACCTTTGGGTGTCCTCCAAGCCTGTGTACCAAAACTTGCGACGCTTGGTGCTCCTCTGTGAAATCCCCAACATCAACAAATCCACCTGATCCAGAACAATCCATAAAGAACATCGGGGGCCGGTTGAGTTCAACGACCAGTCCTCCTTGAGTTCCGCCGTCGATATCGCCGCTTTCCAGGTAGATGTTTTTAATGTATGCGAAGGGGTATTCGATCTTGTAGCCTGCCTGGTCGTTGTTGATATAGTACGTCATGCACTCTTTCTTGGGTGAGTAGAAGATGATAAGGTCCATCATAGTCTGGCCAATTCGTTTCCAGGATCCAATCTGCAGGGACCTACAGTGGAAATGGTGGATGACTTTCAGGGTCTTAGTAAGGGAACCGCGTACATTGAGAAGGGGGATACTTACGGACTTTGCCCTGAGGGCCCTGGTCAGCACCCATCATGCCTCCTGCGCGATATGACACAAGTCCATCCCGCCCCATGAAGTTTGCGCCCATCGGCCTGCCAGACTCCATGGTTTGTAGGCCAAGGTACTGACGCATGCCTTCTGGAATGTTATCGATATCCTCACCGCCCTCGATGCCCTTCTTGGCCAGCAGCTTGATCTTGGCACGTCTACACGTCTTCATTAGTGCACCGGTCGCGTCAAAAAGAGTCCAGCTCTCTGCATACCTGTTCTGGAACCAAATCTGCACCGAGCGCTCCGTCATGTTGATTTCATCCGCGATCCGTTCCCTCACCGACGCAGTCGGCGTCGGGTTCTTGAGGAATTCCTGCTCGAGTGTGGCCAGCTGGTCCTGGGTTGCGCGCTGTCGCTTCTGGTTCTTCTGCTGCTGCGTCAAGGTGCTCTTTCGCGGCGGGCGTCTCGAGGCAGAGTTGCTGGTTGTGGCCGAGGCGGAGGGAGACGGGGACGGCGTGGCCATCTTTTTCGGCTCATTGTCCCCTTGTTCGGACATGGTGTCTGGGGCTCGCCGGGAAAGCGGGTGGTGGTCGGGTCGTGGATGCAGCCTGCCAGGTAAACAAACGGTAACGGGTTGCTCTCTCGGGTTCGTGTTGTGGTTGTTGCCGTGGTCGAACAATGCCGAAGTTCGGCGAGGGGCGGTGTGTGTCGATCGAGAGATCGGCTCTCACGCGGGTTCGTTCGTGTGCGAGGAACGTCGAGAATCGAATGAGCGTGTTGTCGCGGTTATATAATGGATCGCAGGGAGTGACAGAAAATCGAAAGTATGATGATTCTCTTTGGGGCGCGGGGTTGTCGTGTTGTTCGTTGGACTAGGGTTGGATGAGGATCCTGTGTGTGTTGTGTGTGTTGTCGTTTGTCGTTGGTCAGAAAATGAGTGTGGTCTCGAGCAGTGAAGTCGAGATTGTAAATAGCTGGTGTTGAGCCGAAAGAAGGTATCGGACCTGGAAGGAGTGACAGGTATCCGTAATGGCTGAACGATGAAAAGAAAATAGAAGAACGAGGGGGAAAAGAAGTATTTTTTTCGTTCAGCAAGAGCAGCGACGACGTGAAGGCGACGATGATGAGGGGGGAAGGTGAGAAGGAGGAGGCGGAGTAGAAAGAGTTGTATGGGTTTGGTGGTAGTGGTGGTAGCGGTGGTAGCGGTGGTAGACAGTGGAGTGTGGGTAGAATTTTAGTGGGTGGATGTAGTTTAGTGGTTGGGTGGTGGGCAAG
>JPJV01001066.1:0-13427 GCA_000750745.1 Pseudogymnoascus sp. VKM F-4281 (FW-2241)
CCTCCCCCGCCCCCACCCCCGCCAAACGTCTGGCTACTACTACTCAGCGAGTTCTCCAGCCCCTTGGAGCGATTAAAATACGAGCTCTTGTCGCTGCGATCGTAGCCTGCTGTGGAGTCGCCGACGTCGCTGCGGGGGGAGAGGCGGCTGAAGGCCGCGTGGATGGAGGGCATGCAGGCGACTATTATGAAGAGGTCGGCTTCGATGGCGCACCAGTAGATTGTGGGGGTGTTGTCGTCTGTTGGGCGGGGGGATTAGCTGGTTCTTTTGGGGGAGGGGAGAAGGGGGAGGCATACAGGTTGGATTTGACGTTTTGGCAAACTTAATTAGGGCGTGTAGTCTGGCGCAACTGACTCCGGTGATACTAAGGACGGGTTCGTTAGCTTGGAGAACTGAGAGTTGAGATGTCGATGGTGGGGTGCTTACACGAAGCCGACGCAGAACATGGACATGATATGTATCTTCTTCTGCAGGGACATGTGCAGTTTAGCCAGCATAGGCAGCGGGAGAGCTAGGATAACCAGGTCTAGCCCAATCTCAATGCCGCCACGAACGAAGCTGAATAGATTCATATCGATAGCGCTATCGGGAGCTGCCTCGCCCTTCCAGCCATCCCAGAAAAAGTGTATAGGCCAGACTGAGAAGATCATGCAGAAGGTGTTTGCGATTCCGAAGGCGACGACGAAGACCATGAGGCCTTTGACGAAGATTAGCGTCTTGGGATCCATCATGAAGCGGAGGTAGAAGGCGAGGATGGAGACTTGGCAGAAGAGCTCGGTTGTCATGTAGAAGGGGTAGGCGAAGTAGAGGGACTGCGTGGTTTTTTCAGTGTAGTTCTTGATTGAACAGTGGATTGATGGTATGGCTTACGTGGAGGCAGTCGGTAATCTGTTTAGGCGTCAGGCCCCAGATGTCTGTTCCAAACCCGTACTTGATAGCTAGACAGACAATTAACAAATGCCTTTTTCAGTGCAGTATTTGGACTACTAACCAAAGAGAGGTGGAATTGTCATGGCGATGGAAGATAACTAAAAACGGGAAAATATGTCAGTATGATGATAGCAAGGAGGACATGGGAGACCTCATACTCCTGCCAGACCAACTAGATAATCGTCCCATCCTAATTTTGTTTGTACAGAAAATGCCCTATCGATCAGACGCAAAATGACCATGGACCAAGATATACTGCCAAAGGCTACGACAGTTGCAACTACCATACTACCCTTACTACGTATTGGAACACCACATGCTGCGTATGTCTGGTTGGTGCTCTCTACACAGCAATGTTAGAATCGTGTCCAAAGTTTGTAATCCATGACAAACGAGGGCTGTATCCTTCTCACTTACGCAGATTCTCAATAACGGTGCAATTGCCAGCATTGCACGCCGCGACGGTATTGATAAACGGCGTATCGAGGCAAAGACACCCAATATCAGTGTACGAGCACGCGGTTGTGGGTAAAGCCGCCGCAAAACATTTCACCTCAATAACAAAGTTAGTTCTTCATCCCTCCCAATGTCTGCAAAATAAATAAGAAAAAAGAGGCATACAGCGCATTGGGGTAATTGGGCCAGAAGATCCTGCTGGGCGAGGCAAGTCTGCAATACGATTGTCCATGGTATCAGGACGCTGAGAAGCTTCATTTCGTCTGCGCCTGTGGATGGCAGAGGAATGGCAAAACGGCGGCGCGCATTATTCCTGAGGTAATAGATAGATATATGGGCTCTGGCTCTGTGTGGTCTATGGTCTATGCTTTTAAGGGGCGTTCCTGGGGAAGTACGGTACTGGTGGTTTTGTTGCAGGCATAGACATTGATATGCCTGCAACCACCAAAAGGAGCCGGGTGAATGTTGATGGTGGGTCTCGCGGGCAAAGGAAGGCATTCCGACGCTTCAAGCTCTCAAGCGAGACGAATGGGTGCATGGGCATTTCAATATTCTAAAGTTGCTTTTGCAAAAGCCCCTTTTTGGTACGTTTGAATAGAATATACAGTATGTAGCTGACTTGAGACGTGTAGATATTCCCTTCCTCCTTGATCCTTGGGCTCTCATACTGTAATGGCAGTTTAAATAGTTTAAATAAAGAACTTACAGCATAATACCGCGGACCAAATATCAGGGACCCCATATACGAGTACGAGGAGCTTACTTTCCTGTGAACCTATTAGGGGTGAATAAATGCGGCCGCCGTGTGCAAGGGCCGTCCCGCCACTAGTCTACTCTTGGCACCATGCCGCGCCGTGCCGCGTCGCACAAACCAACCATCGCCCGCGGCGAGACCTCACCGCTTCAAAGCGCGAAGAAGGAATATAATCCTCCGGCTAATCCTCCTCTCCCGATAACGGGCGTCGGAGATCTGCAGGTGTTGCGAGGTTGCATCGGGGATAAAGATGTCTCCTTTTCTCCAACTACTGAAAGATTACCGTACTGTACAGTACAGTACCTCGGGACGGGAGGAGTCGGTTAGAGCGCCCATTATTTCGACAGCGGCCCCCCCCCACGCTGTCACAATATTCCTTTGACACCAGCTTTGCCTTTTCTGCCGGCTCAAGATGCTTTGGCAGCCAATAGCTTTGTTCCGGGGACGTGGATCTGCATAATCCCCAACGGCCAAAGGATTCTTCAGGGTAAATACTGAAACAATTTCGAGTCATGACAGGGGATGAGCTAGGATGGCATTGGCAATCTGCTCCATGCCAATGGAAGGTATCGTCGCATTCAGTGGGTCACCGACATTTTGTCATTTCACGCTACCCAATAGCTCTAAACAGAGAGTGTGTGCTCTGGCCCACTTGTCAAGTTGTTGGCGGGGCATTACAAAAGGTCGTTCGCTCATTTGCTTTTCCTTGCTTATTCTGTTATTATCTGCGATTGGAAGTCGATATTTCATAGCAGAATGGCCATTATATCTCCTACTCTCGCGGTATCCGTCGCCTGTGGTGCTCTCGCCCTGTACGTGATCAGTCGCCTGTTGCGAGGTAAAGATGATCGCCGCCCACTACCTCCGGGCCCTAAAGGCCTCCCACTCCTTGGTAATATCAATGATCTCCCTAAGCCTGGTGACCGAGAGTGGGAACACTGGCTGAAGCATAAGGACCTCTATGGTGCGTATTTATAGTGGCGGTCTTTCAATGTTCCACTGAGACAGTAGCTAAAGATAACCCACGTGTGGCATGTAGGCCCCATCAGCTCAATCACAGTCCTGGGGCAGACCATGGTCATTATCAGCGACCCCGAAATTGCGTTTGAGCTCATGAGAGACCGGGCGTCTATACACTCTTCGCGACCTAGTCAGGTCTTCAGTGGTGATGTGTATGATTAGACTAGTCATTGTTCTGCTGACAATGCTAACCAAGCACCTAGTGTTGGATGGAAATATGCAACTGCTATGAGCCCTTATAACGATTTATGGAAGATTCATCGGAAGAATATTGCAAAGGTTGCCAGTACTAGTACTTCAATCAAGGTGTTTGATCGGGTCCAGGAGGTTGAGTCTGCGCATTTTCTTCTCAACCTTTTGGATTCCCCGAATGATTTGTTTGATCATATCAGAAGGTAAGTTCCTACTCGGTGTGGTCTTTTAAATATTTAAACATTGCATCAATCTGACCACTTGACAGACAAGCCGGCGGCGTTATTTTGAAGATTACATACGGCTACACGGCTAAATCCCATGGCCCAGACCCCTTCGTTGACTTGGTCGGCGTCACCATGACGGGATTTGCTGATGCCGTAATTCCTGGCAAGTGGATGGTGGACGTCATGCCCTTCTGTAAGTTTTGCACAAACAAAACAACGTAGTACCTCTAACAGAAAGTAAGTGAGGTACCTCCCTGAAGGACTTCCCGGTACAGCATTCAAGCGCACTGGTCGTGAGATGGCCCAAACTTTAAAGCAATGTGTCGACCAGCCGTACCAATTTGTCAAGCAACAAATGCGTGAGAATAGACATAAGACGTCTTTCCTGTCTCAGGCAATTGAGGACATCGGCTGCGACGAAGAGATGGAGTTTATCCACAAGTGGTCGGCGCTCTCCCTGTTTACTGGCGGAGCTGATACAGTAATCTATCTATGCCCAAACTAATGAGAGTACTACTAACTATTTCATAGACTGTTTCCTCAATGATGACCTTCTTCCTTGCCATGAGTGTGTTCCCCAAAGTCCAGAAGAAAGCCCAGGAGGAGCTCGACCGCGTCATCGGAAGCCGCAGACTTCCTCTCATTCCAGACCGTGATAATTTACCATATATCATGGCAGTTCTGAAGGAGACACATCGCTGGCATCCCGTTGGACCCATGGGCTTACCCCACGTTAGCTCCGAAGAGGACACCTGCCGCGGTTACAGGATTCCCAAGGGTGCCATACTGTTTCCCAACACTTGGTATGTGTCGTGCTCATAAACGTTTCAGAGGCACCTAGTCACTAACAAGAATACAGGTGGTTCACACACGACCCTGCTGTCTACGCCGATCCCATGAACTTCCGCCCCGAACGCTTCCTCGAAACCCCAACGCACAAACCAGAGCCCGACCCACGCAATGTCATCTTTGGCTTCGGCCGCCGCATCTGTCCCGGCAAACAAGTCGCCGACAATGCACTCTTTATGACCATCGCGCAAAGTCTTGCAGTGTTCACTATCGGGAAGCTCGTTGAGAACGGTAAGGTGGTGGAGCCAGAGGTCAAGTTCGAGCGCGGCATGGTCAGCCACCCTGTACCGTATCGGATATCAATTAAGCCAAGATCAAAGGTACATGAGGAGTTGATTAAAGCGGCTGAGCAGGAGTACCCATGGGAAGAGAGTGATGCGAAGGAGCTGGAGAGTGTAAAGTGGTAGATGTGGAGTGTGTAGCCGTGAACTCTAGCGGTGCGGAATCGGCGTGCCATGCCGTAGTTTGGTGGAAGTAAAAGGCGTAACAAGGTTTCGCTACTTCAATATGGAACAATCTCAATGAATCTTACGCAAACGCAGATGACAGCCTGCCCGCGGCCTGGTTGAATTATTGGCATGGCCATAAATTCAATGCCAGAGCTATGTTTGCACATTGGAAACAGTTTATGTAGTTTCATATACATGACAATAGTTGGAGAAAGCTGTTTGCTGCGCTGTCAAAGTGATTTACGGTGGAGCATCTAGTATTTTAACTCATCGATTAATTCGTTGAAGACAGCGTATTACGCCATCGAACTATCTAGATCGTAGAGTTTTATTTGGCTGACTTGAGAGACTCTACGCTATGACTAGTTTCCGAGCGGACTACTAGTACACTTAAAGCAAATTCCACCGAGAAGCTCACAACTTAGCAATGGAAGGAAGTGCATCCTCAAAAGCCCCGGTCATATCGTCATACAGCTTATTCGTCCCCTCCGGCGTCACGTCAGTCCAAGTCCAAATCTTGCCATCTCTCAATGGAAACAGCAGGCCCCTTAATTTCTCCGCCAATCCCTTCAAGCCCTCAAATTCCGGCGAAAATTCCTCCAAGATTGCCTTGAACCCTTCCTCTCCCATATCCGCAGTCTTGCGTACCTGCTCTCGTTCGTCCAGCTTCCACTTTGTGATCCTGCTTGTTTCTGGAAGCTCCTCGCACTTGGAGCCGTCTTCTGCGCGTTGGCAGATGGCTAGGTAGAGGAAGACATAGAAAAGGGACTCGAGGTCGTGGCGGTAGGTGCGTGGATTGTTTTTGACATATGCTTCAAGGGCGCCGATGGCCATAAAGGGGGCAGTCCCCACCATGGAACCCTGAGGTGTTGGACCGCGAGAGATATCCCAGGCAGTATCGAGGTCAATAAGCATGCCCTTTGGCGACCCTTCCAATGTTGTTGCGGGAGGAATTATTATGTTCGACGCTGCAATGTCCCTGTGGAGGATGCCGCCATCTTGATAAAGAGATCGATGGGCTTTGACGGCATCGCGCAAGACCTCCAAAAGCTGGTATAGATCGGTGTATTTGAAGATTGAAACACCTGGGGGCGAGATAATCAAGCAGCTAAAAATTGTACTGCGGTATCCAGGGCTCTTGGGGAGGTTGGGTCGGTTTTCCTGAAATGATTCAAGCAGGGCTTTAGCACCGATGGCTGCCGCACTCTTGTCTGGTTCTGCAGTCTGTTCTGTAGTTTCCAGATCCTTGAATTGTTGCGGTGGATCGAAGACCAGGCCACTTCGCAGGTTCTCAGTACTAGCAACAACTTCGTAGCTGTGGTATCTAATAATACCCCAGACATGCCTATCCCGGGCTTTTTTTAGCTGCGCAGCCTCCGGTTCGTGCCATGAGGGCTTCCACTTGTACTTAACCACAAAGTCCCATGGTTCTGTAGAAGACGACTTGCCTCCGTGGCACAAAAGGCTGCCTCCGACAATAACTTCCTCGTCTCTGATGAAAAATGGTGGGGTCTGGAGGTACATTTTTTCCAACCCTTCTGTATTTTCCTCCACGCTAACATAGATGCCCTCGTTGTCCTCCTTGATGAGTGTGCTTCGGCCCCATTCCTCGTCACTCATAAAAGTGTACGCAGCCATAATAGTTAGGAAGCGTTTTGAATGCTCCACTATATCAAATGGCTCGCAACTGTAGATTCCAGATCGATCGAACATCCAGCATTCCATGTGATTCCCAAAGATGTAAAATCCATGAACGAAAAGACGATCAGACCGTTTGCTGAACAGAGCACGAGCATTGCCACAAAGTTCTAGAAGACCATCGTTGTAATTTGATGATTCTCTGGGGCGAAATACTCCAACCACTTCGCCTCTCGGCTCTGATTTCGATATGGCACTGAACAAGGCGATGTGATCGAGCGGACGTGATGATGCCCGATCGGGCCGTGCCTGTGGTGCACAATATCTCACATCTTTGTCACTTAGTTTCAGAATTTCTTGTAGCAATTGTGACAGGGCGACTGGTGATTCTAGCTCTGCGAGTCGCCTGTTGAAAGTTTCAAGGTCCACAGACGAGACGAGCTCTTGACAGGCTGAAGTCCATGATTTGCCATCGAAAAACTTCTCAAAGAAGCCTGGGACAGCGGCATGGATGCTGCCGTCAATGTCATCGAGAATAGATTCATGATCGTATACAGAGTTATCAGTGCTCAATGCAGGTAAAGGGCTGCCCTGTTCATGAGGCATCCCCTCGTCGTTGCCGTGAGATGTCATTAATAAAGCCCTTCTCCTTGCCAAGTGAGCGCTTAGGTGTATTGACGTTGAAGAGACTGGCCTATACGACCTACGATAAACTCTGAGAGTTGAACCGTCGCAAATTCCTCTACTCTGATTGTTTGTAAAGAGCCTCAATGCGGTACGATGCTGAGTATATGGCTGCCTAGGATCTCATTCGAGAGTGAGGCTGAGTATGCTCAAGGCTGTTGTAACTCGGCTGAAGTAACTCGGTTGGTAGGGTAGCTGTAAGCGCTATGAACACATGCAAAACTGCGATGTGCTCTACCTGCTCTCGGTGAAACTAAAGAGTCGTGGGGGAGGACAAGCAGTTTATTCCTTTTTCCCAGCCTCGTTGCGCTGTCATTCCATCCCGGTTTTACGCTTTGAGGCTTGGGCGGCAACGGGATTGGAGCTGACCCCTCAGCGTTTCGGAGGTACGTCTAGCGAGGGGAAGCCAAATCCCTGCCAACTTACATGCATTTGAATCCCACAATTATAGAGAACCATCAACGGAACTCATATCTGGTACTTACCCATCAGTTTTAGTCTTTTGATTTGCTTGACTCTGTTTGCTAGTGTCGGTTTCCGCCTCACTCCCCCCCACCTCACGTATCACACCTATGGCGTTGTCACACCAACCGGTCAGTATTCGAAATAAAGTATCATAAACTCTGACTGGCTCGTGGATTGGTGGGTCAGATACTAGTGAAGCCTCATTGTATCTGGCGCGTATGCATGTGTTGGCAATGCAGAATTTACGAGTTGGAGTATACGATGAGGCTCAGCAAAGGGATCCAAATGTTGAAAGATGTGATGTGAGAGATGTGATGCAGCTCAAAAAGGGACTCGCTGCCATGAAAAGCAGTCTTGAAGGCACTAATCTGTCGCAGTCACACACTCCGTCACAATCGCACGCCTAAAACGTCTGATCTTTCATCTGACCCACTCTCACAATGGCACTGATCCAGAAGGACTTCGTTTCAGCAGTTACATACAATTCTCTCCCTACCATACAGGAGGTCGCCAATGTCCCACAGCAACATGCAACTGATATAAGAGATCTCCGGCTGTTGCTCGCCAAACATGAAGTTCCAGAATCAGTCAGCATCAGGCTCATTCACAGACACTATGACATTGCCGATGGCGAGGCCATGGTCTTCAGAGATGTTACACTACCAGCACATGGCACAGTCGAAGTCATGCGGGCTACACCAATAGCGGCTGCTCAGTTTCATGGAATGAATTTCCTTGTAAGCTCTGCGTCTCAGCTTCAGGCATACGAATACACCACCGAAGCCACTGTAGACATCTCTAAATATGGGACATTCATTGCCGAGTTTGTTGAGATTGTGGTTGAACGGAAGTTGCAGCACAGATTTGGCCTCTCTATCAATCATTGCAGTGAAATAGTAGTTAGGACGGACCGGACGGAGTTTGAATTTCCAGAGGAGAAATGTACAATCACGATTCCTATCAATCTGCCATTACCAGAAGCAACGTACGAAGTCAATATTGTCACTGCTTGGGGTGCTCTCGATACCAAGTCTAAGCCGAAACAGGCGTTGCGAACTCAAACAAGGTGCAGCCATGCTGATTCGCCACCGCCGGATACGCCACCGCCGGATGCGCCACCGCCGAAAGAGTGTCAAGAGGATTGTGCGAAAGAAGACGGAGCTGAAGGAGGACTGAAGCGGGTAGCGCCAACTCGAACAAAGTGCAGTCATGCTGGTTATGTTCCCATGGGAGATTGTCGAGATGAATTTGCGAAAGAAGACGGAATGAGGTTTGATGGAAGGATCATTCAATCAGGTACGCCTTTCCATGGGCTTCTCAGCAACCTCATGGAAGTATGGTGATGTGTGTATCGTATTTGAACGTTATTATAGCGTGCGATTAGCTTTCTCCGTGAACAAATCATTATTTCTCACATGCTTCAATGAATTATGTGAAAGATGATAGTACACCTTTTACAGGACGCCATCAGATTCTTAAATATGATCCAACATATCGCACCCACCTAAATTCCTCCTACACTTGAGACTCCCGATCTTCTATCTCTAACACTTCGATTTTTGATTCTGCCTCTTGAGACCTCTGGAATGGAGGAGAGGCGGTGCTGATGGAGGATGACGCAGCCATAGAAACCATCATCCTCTCGTGCATCATTTCCATAGGACTCTTACCACCATACTGATTTCCAATACTAATCACAGCCTGGTCATTTCCTTCAATGGCCTTGAATAAATTATTCGACAAAGGCAAATGTTCCCTTCCGCTAAAGGCATATCCTGGTGCCACGTAATCGCCCCGATGTAGGGTGGCCTGCTTGTTGAGTACGATCCGTTCGAATGTACTCCCTGTAATACCGGCCGTATCTCCCTCTATGGCAAATGCTGCAACAGCCTGTGATATTTTATCGACTGCCATGCTTGCGATCATTTGCATTTCCTCCTTTTCTATTCCGAATCTCTGAAGCGACGATTGGTAGACCGTTAACTGAGCTTCTAAGCTTTTCGGCTTGAAATCGGTATTGAGACGATCAAGTAACGCTGTAACCTCAGCCAGTGTCTTCTCAAGGCTCTCTTTTTCAACCAGTGACCACGCTGTACGTTTGCGGATCATATTGGAGCTCTCATGTGCGATTGTGCGTGACTTCGCTCTAGAGAGCTTTTGCAGGATCCTCCGTCGCATGCTCTCGCTTTCTTCATCTCTCGCCGAACGGCTGCCAACGTCCTCAAGTGCCAGAGGCCCTTCGCTAAAGTCGTATTCATTCAGAGTTTCATTCGCATCGTCCATGAGCTCTTGGATGTGAGTTAATGTTCGTGCTGCTAGCTTCGCATTCGTTTTCGTAGGACGCTCGATCAGAAACGTGTTCAAAGGCGCCCCGGAGTGGTCCATGAGGCCCACGGCTTCTGCCCAACTCCTTGTTGAGTTGTCAATTAACGCAGCCTGGAGCATCAAAGTTGTGAGGCTTTTGGGGAAGTCGCGTGCACGAATAAAGTCTTTATAACATTGAAGGAGGTTCTGAAGCACCGAAGCCACTCCGGCGATTCCAATGGCAGTTGCAGCAAGCTCCGCCATGCCTGGTGTCTAGATTTTGCAAAGCTGCGAGATATTTAGGTGGGAAAGAGAATGTGCTCAAAGACGGCTCTCGGAATGTTAAATTTATAAACTAGTATTGAAGGCCGTATTTATAATAGATGATAAGGCTTGCAAAGTAACAGGAGCTGAGCTGACGTGGATTATAAATAAACATGGTTATAAATAAAGGACCGATGGCTCAAGCTAAAGCAAACTATCAGAGATACTTGACCCCCGGCGCGTCCCTGGGAATTCCTATTTGTTACAGCAACACAAAATACCGCAGAACATGATTCCACACTCACAATCTACGACTTCGCTGTAGTCTACTGCGAAGATTTGAAGCTTTGTACTAATCAGACCTCTTCGAAAAAGCCCCAAATTTTTGGGTGTTCTTGCGTGTGCGGCTGACCGGGGTGCGTGGGCGGTTAAGTGATACCTTCAACGCCCAACCATGTTGTTCGCGCTCGCCTCACCTCGGACGAGAGCCTTGTCGTGGTGGGTACATGACTTATATTAGATGGGCTGCTCCTATCGATGGACTGTTTCGCAGAGTATCCGAAATCGAAATGTCGCTCACAAACGACCCAAAGATTAATTCATATGGGAGCATCAGGCTCGACGGCACAAGTCAGCTCAATATTGGTGATAAGATTACCTTCAGTACGTAAGGCAGACCTGCATAAGGCTCCCGTTTCTCTCATACCTTCTAACACTTCCAAGTCCAGCAACCCGCGGTGCCCTTGCCAGTACCGAAGCAGCATTTCAATGTACTCCTTCCAAGGACCCAGAATTTTGTTGGACGAAGTCGAGAATTGGCACAACTTACCGAGGCTCTTGAGGACGGCAACAAGGTGGTGATAGCAGGACTTGGAGGCATTGGGTACGTTATATCTCCAAAAATATGATCAGACTGTCTAACTGTCTAAATAGAAAATCGCATGTTGCATTAGAATACTGCTATCGGTACCGAGAGAAGTATCCGACAAGTTACGTCTGGTGGATCGATGCCGTTAGCTCTGCTAGAATCGTCAAGGCATATTCTGACATTGCCGAGACTCTCCATCTACCCATCTCAAGCAAGGAGAATTTGATGAAAGATGTTCGCAATTGGTTTTCGCAACCCGAGAATGGCCAGTGGCTGTTTGTTTTTGACAATGCCAATGAACCAGAAGCAATTTTCCAGCATACCATCGACGGACAGACCGGATCAATGCTTGACTATCTGCCCTACAACTATCTAGGGGGCCAGATTATTATTACATCTACGACAAAGGAGGCGGCAGACGTTGTCAGTGCAGAATTAATCGAAGTTAATGTCCTCCCCAGTTTGGACGCGCGCTCGCTTCTCAGGAACTATCTGCCACAGCCCCCAGACAAGTCAACTCCGGAGGACCTTGATATGCTAGCAGATACTCTTAGCTGCATCCCTCTTGCACTCACACAAGCGTCGAAATATCTCAGGCAAGTGGGGAAAACAGTCAAAGAATACCTCATCATGCTGTCAAATGCTTCTCAGAAAGCTCTGCTGTTATCAAGGAATCGGGGCTCGCGCCATCTGGTCCACAAGAATCAGCACACAATCTTCAAGGTCTTGGGTCTTTCTTATAGAACACTTGAACACAAAAACAAGTTGGGATTCGAGATTCTGAACATTGCCTGCTGGCTTCATCGCGTCAACATTCCCGAGGGTGTCTTACGCCAACATTGTCAACGTGAGAGGGAGGTGAGCGAAATCGAATTTGATGAGGCAATATTGCCATTAATGGAATACTCTTTTCTGGAAAAGCAAAACCGGACCTTGGATTCAGACGAGGTTGTGTACTGTATGCACAGCTTGATACAAGAAGTGGTGCAGATATTTCAGACTGAAGAGGGACTTCAAGATGCTTCAAAATCTGAAGCTCTGAGACTCATTGAAGAGGAGACTATTCCTCTCATGCACAAACACGATTGGCACCTTCTAGAGTCTTGGCTTCCACATATCCACTCTATCGTCCAGTACAGCGATAGCCCTACACTTATAAAACACCAATCACGTTCGCCGCTCCTTCTTCTTCTTGGCACCTACAGTCTCAACGTGCTATCTCGTGAGAATGAAGCTTTGAAATACCTGAATGCTAGTCTACCTCATTTACAGCGACCAGGAGATATTTCGAACTGCGCCATCTTTATCGCATCTTGTTATGAGGAGAAAGCTGATGGAATACCGAGTGCTATGGACGTACTCAGGTCGACGCTAGAGCGCCCAGAAATTAGTTCAGCTCCCATGAACATGGCTATCAGATATGAGGCCCGATTCAGGTGTAAGCTTGCAAACTTACTATGTGACATGTTGCCACCTCGACCCAAAGAAGCGCAAGACGAAGTTATTAAGGCTGTTAAGCTATTGGAGAGATTTGAAAATGTGGGCCATCCTTATGAGAAGCTCATTCCCTACATGCTCACGCAGTGCCGTGGCGAAATCGCTCTTGCACAGGCAGCGACTAGCTACTCCGGGGACGTCGACGGGCTCCTCCGCGAGTCTGAGTTTGAGGTGCTAGAGTTCTGCCAGAGGCTCCAAGCCATTAAGTCGCCATGTAATGTTGATAATAATCGAAAAGGTGGCCTACTGTGGCTGCTTGGCCGGGTATGTATGGCACAGGCAGCACGTGGACAATATGAAATCAAGGATCAGAAATTGAAAGAAGCTGAGCAGCATTTTACAATATGCTACAACTTTCGCAGAACTGATAGTGGTGATCTCAGTGGATGGGCTCTAGAGGCCTTACAAGCGCTGTCTAAATGCCTGCGGGAGCAAAAACGATACCACGACATGGAGGCGATACTAAAATCTCTGAGGTCTAGCTCAGAGATAGAGGAGCAAGGGAAGACGAGTGCAAAGTTTCTGGAGTGTGTAGATCTTTTGAGTTGGGTGATGGCGGAGCAGGGAAAATGGGGCGAGGCAATGGATGTCTGTGAAACATTCTATCCGGCTATAGAAAGAGTTTGTGGTGAAGACCATCATAGTACTGTGGATGTTAGAAAGCGGCAATTGGCAGTGAGGGAGATGCTTGACCAAAAACGGGACATGAAGACTTTTTTCTCGTGGATGTTATGAGCCATGGGCACTTTTGTAGTAGTTAAAGTCGGGGTAGATATAACGTGGTTCACAAGTAAGCGACGCATCCAAGTGAGCGACGCACTTCCCACCTA
>JPJV01001067.1:0-13988 GCA_000750745.1 Pseudogymnoascus sp. VKM F-4281 (FW-2241)
TCGCGTCGCCGCTGTCACCGCACCGGCTCTGAGAGACATGACCTAAAGCGGGTACCCTGAATTCGGACCCTGTGGGCGGTGAGGTGTTGAAGCCGGGTCGACATGGCGAGGAGGATGGACGGATTTGGAGGGGTTGCAGGTGGAGGGTGCGGCCTACAGCAGACGTGCATGTACTGTGCAGTACTAGGTGGTGCGGTGCAGCAGTGCAGTAGTGTGGTTACCTGATGTTACATACTTGGGGTAGAGAGAGAGAGAGAGAGAGAGAGAGAGAGTAGGTTGGGGGTTAGTGTGTGAGGAGGGGTATTGGGGCCTACTAGAGGTGTGGTGGTACGGGCTTATGGGGGTGTGCATGCAGCCCGTGGGAATTGGAGACTGAGGATTGGGGGATTGGGGAATGGGGAGTGGGAACTGGGGATTGGGGTGTTGATGGGCGGCGCCGGGGTTGAATTCGAGGATTGATGCCTGGGAAGGTGTGCAGCAGCAGGAGGAGGAGGAGGAGGAGGAGGAGGAGGAGGAGGAGAAGGAGGAGGTGAAGTTGGCAGCGACGAACGAAGAGGGGAAGGAGGAGAGGGGAAGGAGAGGGAGGAGAAGAGGAAGCACATAATCGAGTGCTGTGGAGTTGCGGTGAGAGGGCAGGAGCGATCGAGGCAAAAAGTGATCGGGGGCAAGAGCGATCGAGGACAGAAGAGAGACACAAGAGGTGAGTCACGAGCAGTGAAAGGGGTGACCGTGTCTATTTGTGCTTTATGGTGCTGTACAGATTCAGAGTCAGAGTCAGAGGGACTGAGTGATATACATCCAGACCCAGACCAGATGAATAGTAAGCCCGGCGAGATAACGGACAACCAGCGACAAATGCATCTTCCTCCTTCCTCTTCCACTCGCCGCCGCCCCTCCCTCTGTTCTCTTCGACAAGCTCGCCAGGATAAAACATGCTGGTTTATTTTTAATGTGGTGGTGGATTGGAGATACTCTAGAAAAGGTCAAGGATAGTGGCTTTCCTCTCTTCTCGGTACCCAGTACAGTACAAGCTTGAACCCTGGGATGGTGGCAAATAGTGTGCACCGACTCACCAGAGCCCTGTTCATGCCTCTTGTCTCAGATGTACATACTGTACTGTACAGTATTATACCTACAGTACAGGAGTTAACATCGCACGCCATGATGTTGATGTGGATTGGGATTGGGATTGGGATCGGGATATTGCTGCTGCACAGAATCCATGTTCATCAACGACGACGCCATATCCATCCTCAGCGAGACCGTTGGGGATGAAGTACTCGACTCGAGTACGAGTATTTCGGAAGTCATATATGCGTACTAAACCCACATGTACAGTACTCATCTCCAAAGAGTACAGTACAACCTCAAAGACGCCATCTCTGCCACGGCCGCCGTTATGTGCAGCACAGCAGAGCACAGTTCAGAACAGTATCAGCGTCGCATCAGTATAGCCTTTTCGTCCTTCCGCCTTCTCGCCGAGTGACTCAGGCCCACTCTGCTCCAGTCTGCGCAACCTTCCACCAACACACCCCCACCGTGCGAACTAGCTTCCCCCGATCTGCAAAATTTCCTGCCGCCTTCTCCCGCTGATCGCCATGGCTTGGCTCCACCACCCTGCTGCTGACGTGAACAAAAAGTTAAAAGGATGCGCCTCTCCTCGACCTTCTTTGGAGACGGATATATAGCATTTTTTATTTTTTATTTCCTTCGCGACGAGGTTCTCTTTGTGCTGGAGGGGATTCGAACTAGTAGACTCAACAACCTAACGGACAGACTCGGCGTGATGCGGTAACAGCATCCCTTCGCGTAGACCTGCCGAAATCCCGTGTGATATTCACTCATTTGGGGCCCAAATTCACCCCGCGCGGGATCCTGTTGAGAAAAAAAAAAGAAGAAAAAAGGGAACACAACGCTCTTTCCTCCCGCGACACAGCTCGCAATGGCGACAGACACGATTCCTGTCACTCTCGCCGTGGGCGCCATTGCTCTCGCCTTGGTCATTATCTCGTCCGCTGCATCTCTGCGGCTCATTGCTCCGCGGTGGCACAGCAGGAAGGATGGCCAGGTACAGCGCATCTACGAGGATGCCGATGGCGTAGCCACGGCGGAAACCACCGCCGGCTATTCGACGACGGCCCCCAAACTCGCCATCTGCCTGCTCACCGTGCTCGGCCTAGGCGTCTCTGTGGCGCTCGCCGTGCTCGGCACCCTAGATAGTCGCGATGGCTTCTTCCTAGAGGACTGGTTTAATGTCGCTGCATGGGTAAAATTGCAATTGTCAATCCGCTTATGGATAACTAGCTAACGGCGATGGCAGGTGCTCATAATCGTTCAGGCTCTCACCGTAGCCTACGCGCGAGTCCCAGAGATGATCTATGATCTAGGCATGTACGGCTCCGTGTCTGCCTGGCTCCTCCTCGGCGCCCAGTGCACCCAATCCATCTCCCTCGCCCAGACGCGCAGCGCCATCGGTCCCCTCCCCATCTTTGCTCTACGTTTAGCTCAGCTCATCCTCACCACCGCCGTCGCCATCGCCAACCTCACCATCCCGCGCCGCCCCGGCGTCTTCATTGACGGCAATCGCCCTATCGACGCCATGAACACCGACTCGGCGCTGAGCAAGTACACTTTCGAGTGGTGCAACGCTGTCCTAGGTCTCGCCGCGCAGAAGGGCACGCTGGACATGTCCGACCTTCCCCGCCCAAATGCCGACACCCGCTCCGCCGACCTGGCAGCGTCGTGGACTCGTGCCAACCTACCAGGCAGCCTAACGCGGCGCATCTTCCTCACGCACAAGTGGGCCTTTGCGGGCCAATGGATGCTGGCGTTTATCCAGGCCTTTGGCAACTTCGCACCGCAGTTCGTGCTACTGCAGATCCTGCGTGTGCTCGAGCGGCGCGGCAGCGGCGAGCCCATCACGTCCGAGGCCTTCGTGTGGGTCGCGGCGCTGGGGGTCATGACGGTCGCATCATCGTGGGTTGAGGGGTGGTTGTACTGGCTGTCGCAGTCGGACTTGTCGATCCCGATCCGCGCGGAGCTGTCGGCTCTGGTGTTTGAGAAGTCAATGCGGAGGAAGGATGTCAAGAGCGTGGCGAAGACCGCGGAGGGCGAGGTGGACGCGGAGAATATCGAGGCGGGGGCTACGAAGGTGGACGAAGAAGATATGGGGCAGAAGTCGCGGCAAGCAATTGTGAATCTCATCGGCGTCGATGCGAAGCGCGTCGCTGACTTTTGCGCGTTTAATTTCTTCTTCCCTGGCAGCTTCTTCAAGCTGATTATCTCGTTCGCGTTCCTAATCCAGCTAATTGGGTGGCGCAGTCTAGTCGCAGGGCTGTTGACCATGGTTATCATCATGCCCGCCAACATCGTGTTCAGCAAGCGCTACAGCGCGGCGCAGGACCGGCTGATGAAGGCGCGCGACGCCAAGCTGGCCGTTGTCAATGAGGCTCTACAAGGCATGAAACAGATCAAGTGGACGGCGACGGAGAACCAATGGGGAGCAAAGATCAAGAAGGTGCGTGATCGCGAGCTGCGTGATCTCTGGTCGTCGCTGCTTAACGACACGGGCCTGATCCTCTGCTGGATTGCGTCGCCCATCATGCTTTCGGCGGCCTCGCTCGCGACGTACGCAGTCCTGGAGGGTGGCCTCAGCCCATCCGTCGCCTTCACCAGCATCGGAGTCTTCAAGCAGCTCGAGCTAACGCTATCTATCATCCCTGAACTGACCACCGACCTGATTGACGCCGTCGTCTCAGTCACTCGCATCGAGGAGTACCTCTCAGCGCCCGAGATCGCCGCCGACCGCAAGGTCTCAGACACGATCTCCTTCTCGCACGCTTCCGTCGCCTGGCCCTGCGACGACGACACTGACGAGGCGGACAAATACGTCCTGCGCGACGTCGACGTTGCCTTCCCCGCCGGCGAGCTGAGCATCATCTCCGGCAAAACCGGTTCAGGCAAGACGCTCCTTCTCAGCGCCATCCTCGGTGAAACCGACCTTCTCGCTGGAAGCGTGCACGTCCCTGTCTCTCCCCCACTTTCCTCCCGCAACGACGCCGCCGCCACGCGCGCGAACTGGATCATCCCCTCATCCATCGCCTACGTAGCACAAATCCCATGGATTGAAAACGCAACCGTAAAGGAGAACATTCTCTTTGGCCTCCCGCTCGATGAAGAGCGCTACGCCAAGACGGTCGAGGTTTGCGCGCTGCGCGCTGACCTGGCCATCATGCCTGACGGCGAGGATACGGAGATTGGAGCCCAGGGTATCAATCTGAGCGGTGGGCAGCGCTGGAGGCTGACCTTTGCGAGGGCGCTATATTCGCGTGCGGGGATACTATTGTTGGATGACCTGTTCAGTGCGCTGGATGCGCATGTGGGCAGGCATATTTTCGAGGAGGCGCTGACCGGGGAGTTGGGCGCGGGCCGGACGCGGATTCTGGTTACCCACCATGTGGCGCTTTGTCGACCAAGGGCGAAGTATTTGGTTGAGCTTGGGGAGGGGACGGTGGAGCATGCGGGGTTGGTGGCGGAATTGGAGCGAGAAGGGTTGATGGGTGAGATTGTGAGGCATAATGAGACTGCAGAGGAGGTCGAGGCCGATGAGGTGTCGACAGCTGTGGCGTCGGACTCGTCGGAACTTGATGCTGGTGGGGAACTGCTGGAAAGAGTGGAGACAAAGGCATCGGTGAAGAAGTTCGTGGAGGAGGAGGGCCGCGAGACGGGCGCAATCAAGAAGGTCATCTATCTCGGATACCTAAAGTCGAGCGGTGGGGTGTCGTTCTGGAGTGTCGCAGCGATTATCTTCTCGGTGCTCGAGATCACGACGCTCGGCCGCTCGTGGATCCTCAAACTCTGGACTGGCAGCGACGAGGAGCACACTGCGCGTGCGATGTTCACTTACGCTTTCCAGGCTCCGGTGGTCAAGAGCGGTAACGACGAGTTCCAGGATAACCTCGTGTACTACCTCGGGCTGTACGTGTCGATATCGCTCTTGTCATGCTTCCTAGGCGTCTTCAAGCACTACTACATCTTCTTGGGCAGCATCCGCGCGTCCAAGCAGCTGTTTGAGGATATCACATACACGGTGCTGAGGACGCCGCTGCGGTGGATCGACACCGTGCCCATTGGCCGGGTGCTGAATCGCTTCACGGCCGATTTTGTCATTGTCGATGCGCGCCTGGCGTATGATTTGAGTTTTGGGATTATGGATGTCTTTTCTGTGATTGGTATTGTCATTGCAGGGTATGCCTCTCCACCACCCCATTTCTCCCACAAATGTCTAACAATACTAGTCTCTTCGTGTCCTCGTACATTTTCCTTCTTGCCTTCGTCCTTGCAGCCATCTGTCTGCACTTTGCATTGCGCTACCTGGCCGGTGCGCGCGAAGTAAAGCGTCTTGAGAGCAACGCCAAGTCGCCCATCTTTGAGACCTTCAACGCAGCGCTCGCAGGCGTCGCAACGATCCGTGGCTTCGACAAGTCAGATGTGTACGTTAAGCGGATGTACGACCTGATTGACAGTCACTCGACAACGACGTGGCATTTGTGGCTTTTCAACCGATGGATGGGCCTACGGATGGCGGCGGTTGGCGCACTGTTCTGCGTCGCCGTGTCCACCACCATCCTGCTCATCCCGTCCATTTCAGCGTCCCTAGGCGGTTTTGCGCTGGCTTTCAGCCTCGAGTACTCCTCTGCCATCATGTGGGCTCTTCGCCACTATGCATCCCTCGAGCTAGACTTCAACTCGGCTGAGCGCGTCATCGAGTACGCAAACCTCCCTACCGAGACCGAAAAGGGTATCGACCCGCCAGCGGCATGGCCCTCCTCGGGCCGCCTCGACGTCTCTGACCTTGTCGTTGCGTACGCCCCCGACCTGCCTCCCGTTCTTAACGGCCTCTCCTTCTCCATTGCGCCTAACCAGCGTGTTGGCGTCGTAGGCCGCACGGGGGCCGGCAAGTCATCCCTCACGCTCGCGCTATTCCGCTTCCTCGATCCGAGCTCGGGACAGATCATCATCGACGGTCTCGACATATCGACCGTGAAACTTCAGGCGTTGCGCAGTCGGCTTGCCATCATTCCACAGGACCCGGTACTGTTTTCCGGAACGGTAAGGAGCAATCTGGATCCATTTGACGAGTACGAAGACGCCGAGCTGCGCGACGCCCTGCAGCGTGTGCACCTCGTCTCGGCGCCTACGTCGCGCGCCGACTCGCCTTCGCCGCCAGGATCCAGCAACGCCAGCAACTCGCAGGCGCAATCCAACACGAACCCATTCGCCTCTCTCTCGTCTCCGATCTCGGAGTCGGGACTCAACCTCTCCCAAGGCCAGCGCCAGCTCCTCTGTCTCGCGCGCGCCATCGTCGCGCGTCCCAAGATCCTGGTCCTCGACGAGGCGACTAGCGCAGTGGACATGGGCACCGACGCCCTGATCCAGCGGAGCATACGCGAGGAGTTTGCGGACACGACGCTGGTTGTCATTGCGCATCGCCTGAGCACTATTGCGGATTTCGATAGGATTCTGGTGATGGATAAGGGGGTTGGGGTGGAGTTTGGGGGCCCGAAAGAATTGATGGAACAGGGGGGCGTGTTTGCGGGGTTGGTGAGGGGTAGTGGAGAGGGGGGAGCGCTGGAGAAAGTGATTATTGGTGAGGGGAAGAAGGAGTGAGTACAGAGAGATGAAGGTCTGTCTATACACGGAGCCCTGCATGGAACATCGTCACTTGCAAACGGCGAAGCCTGACACAAAACGCGCATAGATAAGAAGGGGGGAAAAGTAGGACTCTTGTTTCAAGTCATGTCAGCGTTATTTCTGCATTATTTCCCTTTTTTTTTGCGTTTGTTGTTTATAAGAATTGTCCTGGGTTAGGGGCTTGGAAAACGGCGTATAAACAAGGTCGATGGTTCATAATTCATTGGGTAGTCTTGAGGATGCAATACATATTTTGTGCTTTGAATTGTGGTTTTATGTTGTGAGATGACATTTCGCCGCTCAAAGATGTGGCGTTGTACTATTTCCTAAAATACTGTAGTACGCTAGGAATTCGTTGAAGATGACTATAGCGAGGAAGACGCAGCTTAACTTGTCACCACTCTCCTTTCTCGTCACTGCTTGGCACATTTATCGCCTGCAATAATATAGCTGTGGTGTTGCTGACTCTCTTGTTCCGAGGAATGGAACCCTCGTTTTGTTTGGGATTGTTATCCTGGGTCAGGGCCTGCTTTTGTTTTCTCCTAGTATTATTTTATTGTTGACGGCAGCTTGAAGTGTCGACATTTATGGAGGACGGACATCACGACGAGGCAAGAGAGGAGATGCAGGGTCTGGTAGGGAGATTATTGGATACCGACCGGATAGGGTTGCGATAGATGGGGTCATGAATTGTGTTATCCTAGTCTCACTTTCTATTTGATCTCCATCGAACTATATCTTGCCACAACTACGACAAGGAAAACTCCTATCCGATTGCACCCTATACCTGGTTTTCTCACGGCAAAATCGAAAGCTTAACCTGCACCTCATTGCTATAACCTGCCTTGAGGCCGAGCTCGGTCCATGCGCGCTGAATGTCAATCTCGAGAACATGGGGGCTGTGCGCGCTGATGCTGACGGCGGCGAAGGGGATTACCTGGCCGAGGATGGTAACTAAGATTCTTGATTTGAGGGAGGGCATGATAGACGGGAGATGGGAAAGGTATATTCCTGGGAGGTGTTAACTTGGGAGCCGTTGGCTGCATGGGGGGGGGTTGCATAGCGGCTAGAATGGAGGGTGGTGAAAATGGTGCAGGTTTTCTACAACCACAACATGCATCGAGGGAGGATACAAAGGAAGAAATACACGTACCCCATACCCCTAGTGCCTTCAGCGATGAAACAATCTCAATGCGCCCAGTCTCAAGGAGCGTCATCTCAGATGACACCACCGCGGCAGCCCCGCTCATCTTCCCTAATAACCCCAGACTCGCCACCCACAGTGTCTCTCCGTTGTTCGAGGGCCGCACAAATCCGCGCAGCGGGAAGGCGGAGAGAATATCGTAGCCACGGACGTCAAGTGAGGCGTATATGAGACTCTCGGGGCGATAGTCGACGAGCTGCAGCGGCGGCGTAACGAGACCAGATACATGAGAGCGGACGACATAAAGCTGGGCCTCAATGACACCTGGGAAGAGGGAGAGGTGGAGAAGCTCGCTGACCGGGCGCGAGGTGGTGTTGAAAAGGCCAAGCATGCCGGTTCCTGTGATAGCGGCGCCGTGGTAGGTGGATATCTTGAGGAGGACAGGGTCCTGATAGCCTTGATAGGGGTCTCGGGTCTTGCCAAAGGTGGAGGGGCGGAAGATGACTGATTTTCCGGCGGGCGAGGGCCCGGTCATTTGGTTGATGAGGGAGATGTTATGTTCGCCGGGGACGTCGGTGATGTAGACGGGCCCGCCGGAGACGCAGCGCGCGGCGGCGTGGAAGGCCGAGTACTCATGGACGGTCATGAACATGTCGAAGTCCGGGACTACATTGAGGTGTTGAGTGAGGAGGGCATTGGAGGCGTTGGTGAAGACGTGCCAGGCGTGGCTGCTCTCGATCTCAGGGAAGAAATCATCGCTGTTGCGTACAAGGATCGGGGGACGGTTGGAGGGGAGCTGCGAGTGGAAGATTATGTTGGGCGTCTGTGACATGCACGAGATGGCTTTGACGCTGAAGTGCCGCAGACCGGCAATAGTCCAGGCATCGAGATAGGCGTGGGTTAGACTTGCGCGGGCAGAAGCCGAGGTGAGAGTGTCAAGCAGGTACTGGGAGTCTGTCTTGACGGCATCGATGCCACAGTCGGTCAGGAAGGTGTAAAAGTCATTGTAGAATTTCCCGACATCGGACGCAGCGACGAGAGTCATTTTCCCGTCCATAGGGAGGTTTGCCGGAAGAGAATCCTCGCGCTCGACCTCGACGGTTTTATAGTCTCGTGCGATCTTCCCGTTCGGAGATATCCCCGCCCAATAGCCGATCAGAGAATGCCAAACCGCGATGTGCTTTATGTTAGGATGCTTCGAGCGAATATTCGTAATGGTGTGTTTGAGGCCATTTGGAAAACCGGTGGTGTTCGCTTCGAACTCGAGCCAGGTCTGTTGAAACTGGTTTTCTGATCCGGCTGGTGTCTCGACAGACTGCCAGTTATCATCAATGATAAGGTTGGAAATATTGATATTATTTGCTGCCAAGGTGTCAACGGCATTATATATCTTCTCCTCGCTGAGGTTCTGGCCAAGGCCATTCCATGTGCAGTACGTCAAGCCATCAAACCAGTTCTCCATCCACTGCGGTTTTATATCATCTTTGAGTGCCATTAGCTCCTGCTTTTCTTCACTCGTAGCCAGGGACAAATCTTGGACGAGGTCTCGGGCTTGGTACATCGCTGCAGCGTTGGCGGATTCAAAGTCGTTCCCAAGAGCGACAATAATACGGGCAATGCCGGCTTTGGGGCCATCGTTTCGTGCCTCCAAAGTAACATTTCCTCTGCCATCGCTCCTGAAAAGAGCAGATACATCGTCTATGCCGCTGACACCCAATAATACCAGATGTCTTCCGCCTCTCCGCTCCAGGAACGAACAGACTATGGCGTCCTTATCAAGCTCAAAGCTAGAGCCTTGTCGTGGAGCCAACCACGCAGTCCAAGTTCTTATTAAGGCGAACCACCGCACAAAATCCCCTGACCAGGGCTTCCCTATCGTAATACTCGAGAAAGTCGATTTCTCCCCTTCTGCTGGAGCAACGGGCGCCTCCATGCTCCACAACTCGGTGCCCGGGGATTGGCTCCTTACCCTCTGCACCTTGAACTCGGAGTTCAGGCCTTCAATGAGCTCTCCCAAGTCTTCCACAGCTGCAGTTGGTGCAGCTCGGCCTTTCCACACTACAACACCATCACCAATTCCCTGATGCTCCTTCACCCAGCTCCATGTCTCCTCTCCGTCCTTCTTAAACTTGATTGTGAAGGTAACAGTAGATATGGTGTCTAGTGATCCGGTGTAGTACGAATGGAAGCGGCCCTCTACTGATTTTGATTTGCCGACGCCGTCCTCTCTTGACAAAGGGGTTTCCTTCCAGGAGTCGCCTGATGAATACCAGACGGCAACCTCCCAACCTGCAGAAACTCCTCCTTCATCCGTTTCCACCAGGACTGTGAAGGGAATTTTCTCTTTCGAAGTCTCCGTCACCTGTCCCACAGGCGGCCAAGACGAAATTAACGCCTTGGTGGTCATACCAGCGAACAGATGTTCCGGTTTCGGATCCTCCTGATCGGGGATATACTGGGCCTGAAATACCTCCATGGCGCGGCGCGACTCAGTAAACAGAAATATAATGGTTCAAATATGAACGATTTAGGGGGGGATTGAAGATGGCAAGGACAAAGGAGCAAATATTTACCTATTAAGACAGCTTCATGCCGCTGATATGGATTTGCGGCGTGAGATGTTCCGTCTTCTGAGCCTGGTAAGTAGATGCACCCCACGGAGCCATATATTCCCGTTTGAGGCTAGGTTCAAAGAGAGGTGGACGACATGACATGTACGGAGTAGTGGGGGTTGACAGCGAATTTATCGACTTGTGGAAATATCGAATTATAATTATACCATTATGCGCGAGTATGAGCATGGATGCTTTATATTTGCCCAGCTCTAGAATCAAAATTGATATTCAAACCAAGCCCGTAATATCAATGAGTGTTAGGAAAGTGAAGGAGGTACCACTGTTATGAGGGGTACTTAGTATTCGCCTGCGAAGTGTGCGGGGTTATAATGTACCCCTGCTATCATAAGTACTTTTACTCCACATTTCTCCAGTTCACCAGTCACGTGTTTCGTTAATGAAACGCATTTGGTCGCTGTCCCGTCCCGTACTAATATAATCTAATTTTCAACAGCCTCGTCCTCAGCCTTATAGACCTCTTGTCGTTGTCTTGTGAAAGCCTCACTACAGTTAATATGCCACTTGCGTCGTAGGACTGGCATTTACACGCTCATTACCAGCCATCATGGCTTCCTCATCCCTTCTCCGAAATGCGTCCCAGCACAAAATCTGCCAATGCGGCAGAACGGCTGCTCGGTCGACGAGACCGCACGGCGCGACTGGTCGGCGATATATTGGCATGAAGTACCTTGCGAAGGTTGCCGATGCAGAAAAGGCCTGGGCGGAGAAGGCAAAGGAGATTCGTGCGGGGAATCAAAAGTCTATGCTGAGCATATTAGAAGAGCGAGGGCTGGTCCATCAAACCACGGGGTAACTTCCCCCCCTTAATCTATCCGCCCGCCACGGAGCGATTGCTGACTGGAGTCATAGTAACCGGGATACCATCGACAATCTGATGATAGATAAACGCGTTGGGGCATACGTGGGCATTGATCCGACTGCATCCTCTCTCCATGTCGGCCATCTCCTCCCGCTCATGTCCCTCTTCTGGATGTACCTCCACGGATACCACAGTGTATCCCTTCTCGGCGGCGCCACAGCGAAGATTGGCGACCCGACAGGCCGCCTCACAACTCGCACGAAGGAGCACAGTGCCGTCCGCACGGCAAATATGGTCAATATGCACTACCAGCTGAAGAAGCTCTGGGTCAACGTGGAGGAGTACGGCCGCAAATTCGGTTACAACTGGGAGTGGGCATGGCACCGCGAGCTGGTCAATAACAACACCTGGACAAATAAGCTCACGGTCATAGAGCTTCTACAGATCATTGGGCCAGGCATGCGGCTAGGCACCATGCTTTCGAGAGACACCGTTAAAAACAAGCTCAGCAAGGGTGATGGTATGTCATATGCCGAGTTCTCCTACCCAGTTCTTCAGGCCTGGGACTGGTGGCACATGTACAACACCAAAGACATACAAATGCAAATCGGTGGCGCAGACCAGTACGGCAACATCGTTGCGGGCCTCAACGCCGTCAAATATATATCGTCAAACCACCCCGACCCCGACATACGGCGCGGCAAGGACGCAGACATCGCGCAGCCATTCGGCTTTACCGTCCCGCTTCTGACAACGGCCGCCGGCGCGAAATTTGGCAAGTCTGCCGGAAACGCCGTCTGGCTCGACAAGGAGCTCACCAGCACGTTCGAATTGTACGGCTTCTGGATGCGCCAGGCAGACGCCGACATGCCACGCTACCTCCGTTACTTCACCTTCCTTCCCTCTCCCGAGATCGACGCACTGATCGAGGAGCACAACCAGGCGCCGCACGAGCGCAAGGCGCAGCACGTGCTCGCGCGGAACTTTGTCGAGCTCATCCACGGGCCCGCAGAGGCCAAGGCTGCGGAAACGAATCACCGCCTACTATTCGGGAAACCCTCGTTATCAAGTCTCATTGAGACACCCAAGGATAACGCTGCAGCGGAATCAGAGAAGAAGGGACCCACTCCCGTAACCCTTAACAATGCGCCTAGCATCAATATCACGCTCCCGCGGTCAGTGCTTAGCAAGTCAATCGGCAAGATCGTTTTCGCGGCCGGGCTGGCGGATTCGGCGTCCGACGGGCACAGGCTTGTTTCTAACGGCAGTCTATATATCAGCGGCCCGTCGAGCCAGAAGAAACAGGCGATGGATGAGGCGGAGCTAAAGTTCACGCAGATTAAGAACTGGCTTATTGCAGATACGCAGAAGTTCCTCGTTGGTGACGAGATGCTCGTGCTGAGGAGGGGGAAGCATAATATTCGCATTGTTAAGATTGTGGAAGACAAGGAGTGGGCGGAGCTGGGGAAAAAATATCCTGGGGAGGGTGGCCAAGGTGGACAGAAGGGAGAGGCTGGGGAGGAGGCCGGGGAGCTAGGTGCGAAGGACGCTGGAAAGGAGCGCAGGAAGAAGAGCTTCTGGAGCGAGTTTGCGCCGGAGGCGGATCCGAATGAGAGAAAGACCGTTCTTTTCAAGCCTGCCACTTCGCAGAAGAAGACTATAATCCGGAGGAGCGCCACAAAGCCGTACGATCCAAAGGAAGAAGGGAGTAGTTTAGTACGCAGAAAGGAGAGTTGAAAGGGGGGTGTTAAATATCTGTACGAATTACGTGTAAGAATTTTGTAGGATAGATCTAGATGTATATATCCGCTCAAATAGGCGTTGTTTTATATGGGTTTGCTGTGGGTTTATTGTGCTAGTTGGTGGGTATGTTTTAGTTAGTCTCGGCGGTGATAAGCATCGGGGCCACATGCCTGGACGACAACCGTGAAATTTATGTCTCGATCACGGGTTTAAGCAGGCCACAATGCTATGACATTTCATCTACGGGCCAATATTTATTCATCGATGATGTCCAGCCCAGGGAGTAAAATCTGTCATCCATCGTAGACGTTGGGACCGTCCAGCCCCATGGGTGGCCTTCACGCCACCATGCCGTCAAGACACAAGGCGACAAAACGGCATCAAGTAACTGCAGGGTGGGAAGAACCAGCCATATCACCCAGATCACCCTCAAATTCCTCACCAGAAGCTACAAAGTCTCATCAAAACCTGGATATTGGGCGTATAAATTCTCTACTGAGGCCTATATCACCACCGAGATCCAGCCGCACGGAACCCAGCCAGCAAAATAGAACCAGCCACAGGCAGCGTCCACGCAGCTCCGCAGAAGACTCCTCTTCCCCTGCCATTAAACGCATCAAACATGACCATCCATACCCCACGCACCTACCCCCTCCACCACTCCCCCTCCACGCTTTCCACAGCCTCCACAACCGCCATCTCACATCCCGCGGGCACCTCTTCGTAATTCACCAACATGACCATCCAATCGCAGGCCTTCACTACGACCTCCGTCTCCAGTTCTCTGCCACCAGCAGCCTAAGTTGGGCCATCCCATTCGGGGTGCCGGGGGATCCTAATAGCAAGCGCCGGGTACGCCTTGCGACGGAGACGAGAGTACATACCGTCCATAGCCATTTGGTGGAAGGGGGGAGTAAAAGTGGGGGGTCGATGTTGGTGTGGGATGGGGGGTTTTATGAGGTTCTACCGCGAC
>JPJV01001069.1:0-32922 GCA_000750745.1 Pseudogymnoascus sp. VKM F-4281 (FW-2241)
TGGCGCGATTTCGTGTATCATTCGGTGTCGTGTATCATTCGGTGTACATGTACGTTAATAGCAAAATAATAATATTTATGAGAGATTATTCTGGATTATAAAAGTCCACCAAGCATTTGTATTTTATGCTTCCCTCTGCCCCCTTTCTAAAGATTTGCTATTTGATCACAGACTCGGAGCTTCCAAGCCCTATATATGGAAAGAACGATTACCAAACAAAGCATCAGTCGCAGCTTCCGCGGATCTTTCAAAACCTATATATGGAAAGAATGATTTCAAAGCAAGCCTCAGTCGCAGCTTCCTCAGAACTTTCCAGTTTTTAATTTGGTAAGAACGAATACCAAGCAAACCTTAGTCGTAGCTTCCTCAGAACTTTCCAGTTTTTAATATGGAAAGTATGATTTCAAAGCAAGCCTCAGTCGCAGCTTCCCCAAAGCTTTCTAGTTCTTAATATGGAAAGAACGATTACAAAGCAAAGTCCCAGTCACAGCTTCCTCAGAGCTGGCTCCTTGCCTAATACCTATGATGATACGCTCATATAGCTTCTGTTTCATCTGTCACTGACTGACAGCACCGCACATCAGATTGTCGCCGTGTCAACAAGAGTGACGAAGAACTGCAAGCCCGGCAATGCTAAAACCAAGATGAGAGTGTTGATCAGGGCGATGATAGCAATGGCTGTTCTTCGGTGTTGCATTTCCATGGTATTGTGGGGAGCTTCAAATGCCACCATGATCCTGCCTGGCGGCTAAAAAGAGATGGAGGATTGTACGACCAGTGGCACAGCATTCCGGCGAGGAAACCAACTGCATCATTTTTGAATGCCAGAAGCCCACCAATAGTCATCACCATCACAGTCCACCTCTGCATCCTCTCTTCATCAGTGGGTGTCCTAAACGCATTTGCCAATTGGCCACCTTGTATTACCGACGGTCCCGCGGCCTCAGATTCTTCCCACAGGTCTCTGGCGCCATTGTTCAAGGTCTCACCAACCTTTGCTAGCTCTATTCCAGCAGCAAGCACCATTACCCCGAGTAAGCTTTTCGGATACTGATGTAACAAACCGACCAACGTTTCACCGAATACAAGTCCCATCACGACCTTGAATAGCCCAAGGACAATGATACTGGCCCCGCTTCGAGCACCGAAACGGTATTGTGCTGCGAGCCCTCCCGAGCCGTGGCAAACGGGCATAGCGCCAAACCACCCCCCAATTAGATTCATTAATCCAACGCTGAGACCCAAGGACGTCACCGACGGCGCTGGAAGGTGAGGTAAAAGGTCAGCAGATAAAAAAGACACAGCAATGACTGAGTTTAAAGTGGTAAGAGGCAGCTGCCCAAGTCCAGCGTCAATGGCGCCTGTTTTGAACGAATTCCACGATGGGACCAGAAAGTGGGGATGCCATATCGCCAACGACGGAAAGTTTAAAGGGCCGGTTAGAAGAAATGACATGACAATCCCAACGACAAAAATTACAAGTGCGTAGGGAAATCGTGGGAAATTCTGACTGTAAAGAAGCGCCAGGAATGCCCCAATTCCCCAGAACCGGTTGTCAGCCCACGATGGCGAGATCCAGCCCAGTGGTTGAAGCAAGGATGTTCCAGCTGACAAGATCAACGACATACCCGCCCCAACTTGAATCCCTTTCACAACTGGGGTAGGGATGACGCTGGTGAACCAGTGTAGTAACCCCGTGACGCTGAATATGAGGACAATGCCTGAGACGAAAAACCCCGCCGATACAGTCTCGGAGATTGTGAAAGATCTCGAGATTGCAACTGCAGCTATGGCCTAATCTTCACTTAGTCTTTTTTCCCTCTGTAATAAAAAAAATGCAACGGAGGCGGCTCTACCTTCATTGGCTGCACCGGGAGTGGGATTCCGAAAATGGCACCGGTCAGGATGTTCCATATTCCGGAGAAGACGAGGGTGCTGGAAAGGGATATGGAGTTTTGGACGGCGAGGGCTATCATCAGTGGCAGGAGCGTGCCAAGGTCTCCAAGAGCTCCTGAGATCTCAGCCAACGGAGATCTTCTGAGCGTTGCCCAATTGTTGGCGTTGAACCGCTGGAAGTCGTCCATGCGGCCCATGGTGTATGGTAGTGATTATTGAAAATGAGTCTTCTCTTGGCATAGATGAATTTAGCTAATACGAGGAAATAATGTAATATATCGACGCCCTGGAAGACAACATGAACTTCTTGAATTATGCCATATATTGATGTTAATGTCCACCAACTCCGAGTTATATCTTGTATTTAGAGATGGCGGGGTCAGGGGACTTGGACCCTTCCAGTTTAGCGCCAAGCGCACTTAACGGAACCGGCCGCCGCCCTTCGCGTCACAAAGTCGCGTCGCGCGCGTCGCGCTGCCAGCCATTTATCGCCTATCGCGACTTCAAAACCAGCCACTGTTCTCTATATCTCTTCCACCATTTCCAAAATATTGAGATACAACAAACACAATATAAACTCGAAAATTATTACATACCTTACCAATGAACAAATAGGCATCAATTAACTACTTGATTTTCCTCGCATCCCAGAATCATAGCCTGCAATGGCTGCTCCGGTCGCCATGATGGATGTTGCTCCCGAGGCGTCTTCACCAATCCATTCGAAGGCGACCTTGCCACTGTCCGACCTGACGACTGAAGCACAATTGAGCGATGATGACTCTGAAGGGGAGGAAATGATCAAGCCTCGTGCCCGTGGACGACTTGCAGCAAGAATGCTCGATTCAAAGGACGCCGAACAAAATTTCACGACAATGAGCGACAGTGATGTCGAACAGGGGAAAGATATGGAAGAGGCGAAAGCAAAAAGGAGGAGGAGATTCCTGGGAATAACATCATCGGGCGAAGAGGATGCAGCAGCTGGGTCAGAGGCAGAGGATGACGACAATTCAAATGTCGCTGGCGATCAGGGGATGACAGCAAGAGAGAGGATGCTTAAGTCTCTGATGACTGAGAAAAAGCCTGCACAGGAGGAGCAAACTACAAATGAAGATAATGCAAGTGAAGACGAGGATATTGTCGTTCCATCTCGGTCGAACCATAGGATACGACAGAACAGTTCACCCAAACAGAGTCCTCTCAGGTCGCCCGGGTCTGGTCGCGGCGGCCTCTTCGTCTCTCAATCACCAAGCCCCACCAAATCTCGAAGCCTACCGCCAGCGGATTCCGACTCTGAGGACTTACCTGCGGATCTAACTTCGACCGCACGTTTCAAGGCGCTTGTTGAGAGAAAACGACAAGAGCGCATCGGAAAAGATGCAGCCGATCTGGCACGGAGGAAGGCCGCCGCTGCAGAACAAGCTCTTCTTGAGGACGACGAGTTAGTAGGTAGCGACGACGAGGGAGGACGGCGATTGACACAACAAGCTCGGCCAACGAGGAAAGCCAGCAAGAAAGCCGTGGAAGAGATACACCGAGAGTCACAACGCATGGCCCGGAATATGCAATTGGCCCACCAAGCAAAGACGAAAAAGAAGATCACCAAGTCGAGCCTCTTCGCGAGATTCAAGTACAAGCCGGAGGGGTTTGCGGAAGAACCGGCAGCATCTAGCTCGCCACGGCAATCTGATGCCGAGATGCACGAAACGCCGCCTACTTCTCCACCATCTCCAAGCCTCACGACTCATAAGTCTGCACCCCCAGCCGATATACCAACGGCCACGTTGCCCGAAGACTCGCCATCTGAGGATGACGAGGCTGCACTTCCTTCAATGGAAGATCTAATCTCCTCACATGTCGTATCTTCACCCTCAACCCGCAGACATAACACGGAAAAAGGCAAGGCCATCCAACGATCCCCTACTCCAACAAAATCGGCAGCCCACAATCAGCAGGCTACCACGCAGCCAAAAGCACGGAGGTTCTCAGCCAACGTAAGCTTTGGTGCTGACTCTGGTTCCGATGACGATTTAGAAATCATTCCGTCGAAACCTCAGCTGGACTGGAAATACAGGACCAAGAAAGACCTGGATTCCATTTTCGATCGAGGCCCAGTTCATAAGGCCCGAGAGTCCAATGGTCTCCATGCGCTTAGAATGCTAGCACATATCTCTTCGCCGCCGAAGAAATTGAACAAGAAGAATGTGAAGCCGTCCATCAGCAATTCTGAGCTACAGGCATCTTTGCAGCTGCGCGCACGACAGCAAGCAACTCGCGAAAGAGAGGATCGGCTGCAGGGCCTTCGTGATAGGGGTATCCTTGTTCAAACGGCGGAAGAAAGAGCGCAAGAGCTTGAGGATGTGGAGGACATGATTTCAAAAGCTCGCAGGGAGGGAGAGGAGATCGCAAAGGGGGAAATGGCTGCCGCGAAGAAGCACAGGAAAGACAACGGCGAAGTTGATCCACTTGATATGGATGATAGTGATGACGAGGAATGGCAAGAAGAGGTAGAGTTGTTCTCCCAACAGCTATCTCCGTCTGGCTCAGAAGACGAAGCCGATGACGAGGAAGAGGGTAGTGGCTCGGAAGACGAGGACATGGAGGATGATATATCACCCCATATGAATGAAGAGGCCGGACCCAACCCTCTGGTTGATGACGAGGCATCCGAAAGCGAGGACAAGGGAGATGAGGAGGAGGAAGGCGATGGCGAAGCGAGTGGCTTCGTTAATGATGAGGAGGAGGAAGAGGCACCGAATGCAGTTGCTCGGAGGAGAACTAAGAACACAAACATTATCTCGGACGACGAAGACGATGTATGTGTTCCACAATCACCTGCACTGGCGCCAATGAACACCCCCGGGCCAAAGGCAACATCTACAACATCTCCTCCAGCGCCCATGTCAGTTCTCCGCTCGGCAACAAAAACATTCATTCCAGGTATCACTGTGGCAGGCCCAGCCGGCCTTGGTTTGACGCAGATTTTTGCTGGCACCATGGACACCCAGCCAGATTTTGATGCTACACCTATGGAATCACCATCTCAACGTTTGGATAACCAGCAGGACACCCAGCAGGACTCCCTGGCATTCCTTCGCAACCTTCCTCCTCCCGAATTCCCCGGATTTACTCCGACTGTGGATGATGACTCTCAAGGCATTGTCAAGAGCAGCCAAGTGCAGATTGGCCATGTCGCTGCGACGCAGCCAACCCAAGCTGAAACCCAAGGAATCCAACTCAACTTCTCCCAGTCACAAGTTCACGGCTGTGATAGCTTAGTTGAGCAAACCCCAAGCAAGTATTCCGAATTTCCGGAGCCAACTCAAGACGAAGGCTTTAAGTTCATGTCGCCGATTGTGGGCCGTTATACAGAGCCTCCCCAGTCCACTGTCGATACGGTTATGATTGGAGGTACACCAGCACCAGCCCAAAGTCAAGACATCGTCATGGAGTCACCTGTCATGAAGAGGAAGGGAAAGCTTCATCGTAGAATTCAAGCACCGGTTCTTTCAGATGAAGAAGAAGTGGAAGCAGTAGAAGACCTCGACGTCGCCAACGTCTTCGACACCATGCGCAAAGCATCTAAGAAATCCAAGGTGGCTGCTATCTCCGACTTTGATAAGAAGAAGTCTGCCGCCAAGGAAATGGTCGAGGATCAAGCTTCCGAATCTGAGGACGAATATGCTGGTCTCGGCGGTGCATCCGACGATGATTCCGAGGGCGAAGACGAGGCTGTGCAGGCCATGATTGACGACGAGCAGCGCGAAAACTTTGATGAATCGAAGCTGGCTGCTTTCTATGCAGACCGCGAGCGTGCTGCAGATGAGCAACAAGTCAACAAGCTGTTCAAAGACATCACTTCTGGTATGCTAAGGAAGAAGCGAGGTGCAGACTACGATCTCAGCGACTCCGATGATGACGGAGAGGCGAGACGCCGCATGAAGCGCCGCGAGTTTGCCAAGATGCGAAAGGCTCTGCTCGAAGACGAACAAATCGGTAAGATTGCGGAGAACCCCAAGCGCGCCGCCTTTCTTCGAGCGATTGAGGATCGGGGCGAGGATCAGGACATGATTTTCCTCGACGACGAGATCGTCGACGCCGAGAACGCAGTTTCTTCCCAGCCTGTTGTCAACGACGAGGACAGCCAGGACTCAACGGTCGTGCCCAACAGCCAACCCGAAACCACCACCGGCGGCGCCCTCAAGCGCAAGGCCACAACAGAGCCCGAAGCCCGTCTGCCGCCCAGCCTTCGCCGCACAAAGGCCCTGGCATCCAAGCGCCCAACCAGCCTCTCGGAGATCCGCGCCTCGGTCTCAAGCCTTATCGATGACCCGAACGCGATGCACGCTCCCGCTGAAGACAGTGACTCCGACATCGAGATTGAAGGCATGGAGTCTGCCGACAGCGGCAAGGGCAAGGAAAACCATGACCCGTTCGCACGGCGCCACGCTGGATCCGCAATTGTGGACCGCATGTCGCTGAAGCGGCAGTCGAGTACGGAGATGTCGTCTGCCACACGACTGGCGTTTGCGACATCCTCTGGTACAGCGGGATTTAAAGTGCCACCGCTTTTAAGGCGCGCGACGACGAATAGTTCAGCTGCGTCATCGACGGGGAGTATTGGTGGGAGACCTCCGGCTGATAGCAAGGCGGCGCCGAAGAAGGGGAAAGGTGTGGCGTTTTTTACGCGGGAGGAGGAGAGGACTAAGGATATTAGGGAGGGGGAGAGGAAGAGGCAGGAGAGGTTGCTGAAGGGGGTTGAGGGGAGGAGGAAGGCTATTGGGGGGTTGTTTGGACGAGGGAGTTTTGCTTGATCAGGGTACGATGCTAATATCTAAAGGTGCTGGAGTATGGATGGTTATAATGTAGGATGGGCGGCGTATGGGTACTGGGCTCAGTATTGGTGTTGGACTTGAGTGTTTTTCTAGAATATTAAGGATTCATAAACCGAAGCGTTTTGGCAAGAAATTTCCGAGTGCATTGTGACCAGCCCACTGCCCGGTACTCTCTAGCCAAATATTGGTGGTACTCGTGTCCCTATTATAGTATATCTATATGCCACCCATGCCACCCAGGCCCCTATCCTGACTCTGCACGCCTGACAAATGCGCCTGACTCCCTTTGAACAAGCTCTGCCAAATAAATGCCTCACTTAATAATAACTCAATATCCTTCTCCGTCCATTCCTTCGTGGGGAGACTTTGCAAGAACATCATTATCTCCTGAAAGTCCATGTGTAGGAGACGATCGGACCACTTCACGAGGAAAGCCGCGCAGACGTAGAGGTGGAACGAGGAGAAGCCTTGGTCCTCCGCCTGTATTGGGTGTGAGCTGGGGTTAGAAGAGGCAAGTGGAAGAGACTTACCATATATGTATCCCACATCCTAATCGTATTCTGCACGCTGATCTCCCTCATTAACAGACAGTTCATCCATCTGAAGCTAAACTGTATGAACTCTACACCCTCATTTTCGAGGTGTTTCGCTAGATTGCTGTCTATCCTAGCGGTTAGATCACGTAGCCCTGCTACTTGCCGCTGAATGCCAGGTTGGGCAAATATATAGTTGTCCTGTATTCCATCTAGAAGTTTCGTTAGACACCAGAACGAGTCGGCCTCCACCGCGTCTAAAACGGCTTTGGGTAGCTGCCCAGGGTCCATGCCGCTGTCGATATTCCAATCCATCACATAGCTCCCTAGAAAGACCTGCCAAAATGGTGTTACGAGGTCATTAATCCCCTGGACATAGCCACTCGCTGGATGCCGCACTGCCCACAGATACAATATCCGCTCTAATGACCGCTGTGTGGCTTCATAGCCGTATAGCTCCAAATGCGGGTTTGTGCGTGGCACATCGATGCTGATTTGATGCCATACCGCCTCGTCCAAGCCACGAGCCTTTCCGGGGGCCGCTGGCGTACCCCCGCCCCTTTCGAATGCCTGACGTACGCCGTCTAGGTATTCCTTGCGCTTCCGTTCTAATGTGCTCACTCGCCGTTCGCTGCTCGTAGGGAGATACCCGAGTAGTAATTGCCAGGTCATTGCGCGTACCTCTTGGGGTATTCCGTTCCATGACGCTGAGCGTAGTTCCTGAAGAGGTATCGACGTCGCTTGTAATATCTTCTTAAACTTGTTTATCCTATTTATGCGGTGGCTGTGTACGTCCACTTCTTTCTGTGTGGCGCCGTCGGGAACGGGTGGATGGTGGATGAGATGTAAGGAGTTCGCTGGGTCTCTTAAGATCTCTTTGTATTGCGGTCTAAGAATCTTTCCCTCGCTCTTCTTTGTAGTTGGGTATGACGGTGCTGGGCGTTCGATAGCTATGTCTGCGCTGTTTGAGTATCGTCGTGCACCCAAAGACTGCCCCATGTCTGTCCTCCACGGACTTAGTGTAGCAGCAGGCTCCGCAGCTTCACCGGGTGGTTTTTTCGGCTTCCGCCTCGTACTTGACACGCTTGGAAGCCCAAAGTCGTCGTCCCCATCATTATTATCATAGCCATATTCATCCTCATCATCCTCTTCCTCATTCGCACCCCAGTCATTATTGGTGTTGGACGTGAAGCCCGAATAGTTTCGCCGCGGCGGAGAGGTGATTCCAAGAGCCGATTTCGATAACTGAGATGCGTGTCTGCCATCTGATTTATTCGAAGAATGGGGTGGTGTCCTTGGACGCGAGGAGCCTGAAGCTAATGACCTTTTAGAGTATCAGCGGGGCACACTTGACTACTCGACTATGGTGATATACATACATAGAGTCGACTTTGCTGAGCATATCGGCATGAGAATAAGAAGCTCCTACAACCATATTCGGGTCTCGTTCCCCCTTTTTCTCTGATGATGGGCGCTTCTTCTCAGTGCTTCGAGTCCTCCAGAAAGGTGACGTTGAACTGGTACCTGTTAGCTGGCTGGGATTAAGTTATGTTTGGAATTGGAAAGATCGCTGAAAAGTAAATGGAATAGCATACTCGGATCTCTCTATAGCACAAGAAATAAATAAGCAATATCCTTGGAGCTCTGTATCCGGTGCTGAAGCTCATTGAACCATGGAGGGGCGGGGGAAGCACATACCAACTTGAACCATTTCCTGAGGAACATAAATTAGCACTCCTGGCGAGTTCCAAGGGTTATAAATGTACTAACCTGCTGTGGAGGCTTCTTGCCGCTGCCCAAATTCGAAAACATCTTCCTTGGAGCCTTTGGGTAGGCTCTTTATTCCTCAGCCTCTTTGAGCATCTTCCGTATCCATCAATCCCCAAGGCTGGCTGTCTATCGGAGCTTCGCAAGGGGACACAAGGCGCTAGTTCTGATTTTGGATTAGCGTGTCCGCGAGAAAAGCAGCCTTGGCCTCTTGACTTCGAAGTTGTTGTCAAGTCGAACAGTCAATCCGGAGACCATCATTTCACCTCCCATCGTTGTACAATTTTATTCTATTCACGTACCCAAACCCTTTCAAGACCAGCAATAATTACTTTGGGCGAGATAATAGCCACGAAACAGGGCGCAGATCACAAACACCCTCTCTACTAACCTCCGTTGCGAAGTATCGTAGCAGAGCAAATATGGCCGACCAAGACGACTTCGAAGATGATCTCTTCGCTGATCTGTGAGTACCTATTTCCAAGATACATCTGAGCCTTGAGTTGCTGCGAACATGTCTTCGTTTATTTGCGCTTTGGCGCGTGTCACGGACGTAGCTTACAAAACTCTCCCAGGTACGAGGACGACACAACGAAACCAGCGCCAGCTGCCCCAGAAGTTAGACCAGCGCCGGCTGTGGTTAACGGTTCTAGCGCAGTGAAGACAGAAGAACCTGCAGCTGTGCCAGAGCCGGATGCCACGGAAGGCCAGGAGTTCAGTGAGCAGCCTGAACAAGATGACGATGAGATAGACTTCAATTTGGGGAATGGGAATGAATATAGCGCACCAGCTCAACAAGAGCGTGACGCTCATGGACCAGGAATAAAAGAGGACGGGTAAGATATAGTAATTTCTTTATTTCTTTACACATTATGACCTAGCCATTGCGACAAAGTATGAGAGTCGTAGCATGACCTGGTCTCTGAATAGAGAGAACCCGGCCATGTTTCCATGGAAGACTTCGTTTATCATGAGGCAATGATTTGAGACGCGTTTGGGAGATGCAGGAAGCGAGAGAAGCCAAGCAGAACATAGAGAGAAATATTTCGCTGGCATGGCTGGAAAGAAAGCAATTCCAAGAGGAGACCGATGGCTCGTATTGTGGAACTTCAGAAGCTCAAATTTCACGGTGTGCCTGGGATGACATTTCCGCCAACTTGCTGCTGAGAAGTCTTTGGGATGGCAAAATGATGGTATCCCCATGGAGTCGACACCCGAGCGTCATAGTCTGGCATACTACTATTCCATAGCCTATTGTCGAGATAATCTCCATAGAGCATCAGACAGAAGCTAGATATGCTCATAGGCTTAGCAAAACCGAAAAGCGTATAGCGCTCTACGCCAGTACCTAGCATCACGATAGCAAAAAAACAAGATACGATATTATCTCACGGATCTGTCACACTGTCATACTCTTGCAAGACTCAAGGGTCCGTGTATGAGAGATCTGATATTACTTGCTTTGGACATCTCCAATGCAGACATTTGAGCCTGCTCCTCGCTACATTCTGAGAAGACTACATCTATTCCACGGTCAAAATCCATGCCATGAAAGCTGGAAATTTGCTGTATTTGGGACGGAACGACACAACATATGCTTATGAGGTGCCCACTCTCCAAAGTATTGTAGCCGGGAGGGAATAGTTCTGGAACAAGCCAGAATGCAGAAAGACCTGAACTCTGATGTCGCTATGGCCTGTTATTGTTTGATGGGCTGTGTTTGCTGCTGGGATCATTGGGCTAACTTGTACTGTTTTTTCAGGAAAATGTTCATTGGTGGATTGAACTGGGAAACAACAGACCGTGAGTGTAGTTGTCCACGTCGCTGCCCGTATAATACTAATTATGATGCAGAATCTCTGAAGGACTACTTTTCACAGTTTGGAGAGGTTATGGAATGCACAGTTATGCGAGATGGTGCATCTGGCCGCTCCAGGGGATTCGGATTTCTCACGTTCAAAGATGCTCGAACTGTCAATGTTGTTATGGTCAAGGAGCATTACCTGGACGGAAAGATTGTAAGAACATTCACTTTGGAAACACTGCCGAAATTAAAAGAGCCTTACCTAATATGTCAATAGATTGACCCAAAACGTGCCATCCCACGCGACGAACAAGAGCGTACCTCCAAGATCTTTGTTGGTGGGGTATCGCAAGAAGCCAGCGAGCAAGACTTCAAGGAGTACTTCATGCAATTTGGCCGTGTTGTCGACGCCACACTCATGATGGACAAAGACACCGGTCGGCCCCGCGGGTTCGGTTTCGTGACTTTTGACTCGGAGGCCGCCGTCGATGCTTGCATCAACATTCCCCTTGAGATCTTGGGCAAGCCAATTGAAGTTAAGAAAGCGCAGCCACGTGGAAATGTCCGAGAGGAGGAGGATAACCGTGGGAGTGGAGGCCGCAACCGATTCCGAAAGCCAGAGGAACAGCACGATAACTACGGCAACCAGCCTCAGGCCCAGAGCAACCAGATGGCGCCAGGTGGCATGACGCCGCAAGTTATGGCCCAATACTGGCAGCGAATGCAGCAATACATGGCGATGATGCAACAGCAAATGGCCATGGGTGCAGGTCGAGGTGCCGCTATGAACCCGGCTATGATGAACCCTATGATGATGCAACAGATGCAAGCTGCGGCTCAGCAACAGAACGCTGGTGGTCGCAGTCAAAGCCCTCAGGCTGCACAAGCAGCGGCTATGGGAGGAATGAACCCCGCAATGATGAACCCAATGATGATGCAGCAGATGCAGCAGGCCATGCAGGCCCAACAAATGCAAGGGATGGGAGGTGGCATGGGCGGCGGGAATGCCGGCGCGGCTGGTGCAGGAAACGCTGGGTACAATGCATACGAACAACAAGCTCTCGAGCAGCAGAAATTTGAGCAGCAGGGTCACCGCGGGAGACAAACTTCGCAAACCCCGGCGGGCCAACACTACAATACTGGCAATAATTATGGTGGACAGAACCAGCCCACCAGTTGGGAGGGCATGTACGATGATGTCCCTCAACCGGTTCCTGCTGGTGGGTACAATAAATCCCAAGGGAGGGGTGGTAGTGGCACACCGAGTGGGCCACAACCTGCTCCTCCTGCGGGAGCGCCGACTGGCCCAAAGAATGCCGGAAAGCCAGGAGCAAACTATCGTGGTGGTGGACGTGGTGGCAGAGGTGGCTACCATCCATACTCGAGATGAGCTACTTGACGCCGTTCCCATCTGCCATGAATTATATGTTGTGGTATCTACCACTTCGATTGGACATTTCCAGCTTTCCACCATCAAAGTCTCGTCCTATTTTATACTATGGCTTTATATTTTGCTTTGGGCTCCTCACTTTAAGGGGTTTCCTTCTCATGGGAATCAAAGGAAGTTAGGATTATCCGGGTGGCGTCAACAGGCTGGTTTCTGCAGGACGCAGACTGTGTAATATAATCAACACGAATAAGTCACATTTTAAACCAATCTTAAATAATACCTCAGCATTAAAGTGTGTACAATGTAAATGGTGGTCTTAAATTTCTAGCTAAACATGTATGCTCGCGTTGATGCCGTTGAAGTCACGTGATATAAAATATATCACAACGTACACTAACCGTATCAAGGCTAGACTCGTCCCCGCAGAAAACGGGCAACTGATAATCCAAATATTTTTTGTAAGATGCTTGCTTGATGCTCGAACCTTTGCGCCGACTACATATTCAAGCTGGGGCAACTCTCATCCAACTTGCAAAATGGCAGCCCCAATAACGAAGCTCCAGCAGGTGAAACTGCCCAGCGGTCCCTCGCCAATTACGCCAGAACAACAATATTGGAAGTCATTCAGGTCGCAGCAAATCATCCCGTCGCCGACTTCATATCCTGTCACTCACATTTCCTTCCCTCCTCCTCCCAGCAATCCGCTGCTACCCTCGAACAATGACTACTTCTCCGTCACGACGGGCACGCGCGTCCAGATTTACTCGATACGAACCCGAAAACTCATCAAGACCATAACTCGCTTTTCGGATATTGCTCACAGTGGTGAGATTCGCCGTGATGGCCGCGTTATGGTTGCCGGCGACGACAGTGGCAAGATCCAGGTCTTCGATGTCAACTCGCGCGCCATTCTCAAGACCTGGGAGGAGCACAAACAGCCCGTGTGGACGACGAAGTTCTCGCCCACAGAGCTTACTACCCTCATGTCTGCCTCCGATGACCGTACAGTACGACTCTGGGATCTGCCCAGCGGACAGAGCACGACAAAGTTTATAGGCCATGGCGATTATGTTAGGTCGGCAGCGTTCATGCCGGGCATGCTAAGCAATATGCTTGCCTCTGGTTCCTACGATTCGACTGTCCGTATTTGGGATCCGCGCACTCCTACTCGCGCGGCAATGACATTCAAGCACGCTGCGCCTGTGGAAGCCGTCCTTCCAATGCCATCGGGAACAACACTTATCGCATCTTCCGAAGCACAGATATCAGTCCTCGACCTTGTGGCCGGGAAACCACTGCACATCATCAAGAACCACCAAAAGACTGTTACAGCACTGTGCTTGGCCTCAAACGGCACGCGCCTTGTTTCTGGCGCCCTCGATGGACATCTTAAGGTCTTCGAGACAACATCCTGGAACTCGGTTGCGGGGTCAAAATACAGCTCACCCATCCTATCGGTGGCCGTCGTTCCCTCTCCAGACCACCAGGACAAGCATCTCGCCGTCGGTCTCCAATCTGGTGTGCTCTCCATCCGTACCCGCCTCTCTGGCGCCCAAAAAGTCAAAGAGCGCGAGCGTGAGAAGGAGATGGCCGCGCTTATCGCGGGTAACGTCGAGGAATACGACAAGAAGAACAGCAAGAAGCGTACCAGGGGCGTGGAGAACAAACTGCGCGGAATGAAGTTCTTAGGCGAGGGCGCGGACGTCGTCATTGAGGGAAACGAGAAGCGGAAGCGCGGCGAGAGCCAGTGGGAGAAGAGCCTGCGCAACGGCCGATACGCCGCCGCGTTGGATATGGTGCTAGGTAGCAACTTGCCACCTGTGGTGGTGCTGTCTGTGCTCACGGCACTGAAGCATCGGTCGGCAATGCGCGAGGCGTTCAGTGGTCGTGATGAGACGACCGTGATGCCAATCCTGCGGTGGGTCGCGAAATACATTATCGATCCGCGGTATGTGAACACGTGTGTGGATGCCGCTCTATTGCTTCTGGATCTGTACAGCGAGCATGTGGGCGCGAGCGAGGAACTGGAGAAAGGGGTCAAGTGGCTGCATCGCCGAGTTAGGGCGGAGGTGGAGAGAGCACAACAGGCGTGCCAGACTGAGGGTATGTTGGGGATGCTGATGGCTGGACACGCTGTGGCTGCCTGAGACAGTCGGCTGGATGATGTTATTGCATGGAAGGTTTGATAGCGTGGAGTTCGGTCTTTGCATATGAACGGGTTGGGTAAAAAATGTATATCGTGGTCTGGCGTTGGCGATGCGGATGGTGTGAATCTGTAGTCTAGATACTGGAGGGTTGATGTGGATACTTCATACCATACAATATATATATGCCTTCGTCCAATATTCATCTACTCACTTGGGACAAGGGAGAAAATGGTCTACGATTATAAACTGGGCATTAATCAGGTAAAGCAAAAGAGAATAGCGACGGTCGCTGATGTGATGTGTAAAGAACGCCCAACTGGAAGGAGAAGACGTATTATACAGCTTCAAACCGACAAATATGTTCAGTCATTCCATTTTATCTACATACTTAGATATATACGACAGATACCACCATGCCTCAGCCTCCCGTCTATTCTACCGTCCCTTGGGCATCTTCCTCTCCTCCAACTCTTCTATATCCTTCTTCTTGTGAAAGTGTGGAGCTGCCTCAGTGAGCCACTCTGCCTTAATAGGTAGACAACTCCTCATATACTCCTTCGTCGTCTGCACCAACTCATAATAGACCACCATCTTAATCGGTGGATTCGCATCCATCAGCACGCTGCTCGGATGGACGTACACCGTATTATTATTCTTCACCGTCCTGTAGCTATCGCCTCCACGTTGCAGTCTCGCCGCATTAGGGAAGAACCCAGCGGTGATAGCCTTCGAGATTGGCACCAGATCTGCCGCGCCCACACTACTGATCGTGACCTCAACGCGCTCGCACAGCTTAGCAAGCTGGTCACGAACATCGCGAGCACGCGTGAGAGAGCGCTGCTGCAAAAAGTTCTCTTTGCTCCAAATGGGGCTGAAGTCGCTGTCGACCCACTGGTTCCAGATATTCAAGAGCGTGAGGTGGTCGCCGCCTTCCTTGATGGTAAAGCGTGCGCGTGCGCTGTCGGCGTGGATCTTCTTGTCTTTGGGGCGGAAGAAGAGGGCCGACGCTTCGGATAGCATGGAGACTATACTGAGGATCTCTTCGACGCAGCCGAGTTTGTCGGCTGCGAGGATGGACTTTGCGAGCATGGGGTCGGTGGGGAACTCGGCCATCTGGCGTCCAATCTTGGTGAGCTCGCCTTTGTGGTTGAGGGCCTGTAAGGCAAAGAGCTGATTTAACGCGCCGATTAGTGTTTCAGTGGGAGGCGGGTCCATGAATTCGAAGTCGAGCAGCGCGTGGATGCCTAGAGACTTCAGGAGTAGGACGATGTCATTGAGGTTTGTGCGCTGGATCTCGGGAGTGGTGGATTCATCCATCTCGTTCATAAACGCCCATTTCGTATAGAGCCTGAAGCACTTTCCAGGGCCAACACGACCAGCTCTCCCGCTACGCTGGTTGGCAGAGGCGCGAGAGCAGGGCACTGCTACTAGTTTCGACATGCCCGTGACAGGATTGTAGATATTCTCCTTGACGAAGCCAGGGTCGATAACGTATACGATACCGTCGATGGTTAAACTCGTCTCGGCAATATTAGTGGCGAGCACAACCTTTCGAGCACCATCAGGGGTTGGCTCGAAAATCTTGCTCTGTAGCTCGGAGGGCAAGTTGGCGTAAATGGGACATATAACAAGCTCTGGCACTCTGCTCCCGAGTTTCCGAGAGATCTCAGTGATATTCAGTTCCGCAGCTTCGATCTCGTCCTGACCAGTTAGGAAGACCAGAATATCCCCCTTCCCTTGAGTGGTGTGTATCTGAAAGACCGTGGTAATTGCTGCTGCCAAATAGTTTGCTTCTGGCTGCGGTGTGTAGTGGATATCGACAGGGTATCGTCGACCAGGAATGTTGAAAATGGGCGCATCGTCAAAGTAGTCGGCAAATTTCTTTGCGTTCATAGTTGCAGAAGAAATGAGAAGCTTCAAATCTGGCCTCTCTCGAGCTAAATCTTTAACCAACGCCAACAGGATGTCCGTGTGAACAGTCCGTTCGTGCGCCTCGTCAATCATGATGGCAGCATAGCCACCAAGATCTGGCTCTGTCATGAACTCTCGCAGCAACATGCCGTCAGTCATGTACTTCAAGACAGTCTTGTCGCTCGTCGAGTCCTCGAATCTGATCGAATAACCAACTTCATTGCCCACCTTGACACCCATCTCATCAGCTACACGAGCTGCAACACTCATCGCTGCAACACGACGAGGCTGCGTGCATCCGACCTTTAAGCCTCCTTTCGTATATCCTGCTTCGTGCAAGTACTGAGGCAGCTGCGTAGTCTTTCCGCTACCAGTTTCACCGACTATGACTAGGATTTGATGCTCTTCCAAGGCTGCGAGGAACTCGTCTCTGTATACGTAAATGGGAAGACTTTTCCGAGTCTCTTCCATACTCAGGGCTCTCTTCTCGGCAGCCTTGAGTTGTTCGGCCATGAATCTCTCTTCCTTCGACATGCCTTTACCCTCGCCGGGCATTCTTTGATCCATAACCCATTTAATGCCTTGCTCCTCGTCCAGGACGTAGTCATATTCGCCCTGATCTGTCCACTCTCTGCTTTGGACCTGAGCTTTGGCTTTGGTCGCTTGTTCCCTTTCCCACTCTTCGTGCTCGGTAACAAACTTTTCTTGACCATATTCATCACGGTCAACGTAACGCTTATACATAGCCTCCTCCTTCTTCTTTCTATCAATCTTTCCCTTCTCTGTGATATAATCTTCTGGCATGGCGTAGCCATCCAAGTGGTCGTCGATACGCAACCGCTCTTCCGCGATCCGCAGCACCTCTCTATTCTTCGCAAACTCTGCCTTTTCCTTCTCGGACAACCTGATGCCGCTCCTCAGTTCCTCCGTTTCCTCTGAAACTTGTTTCCTCAATAACGCCAATCGTTCGGCCTCCCTCTTCTTCAAATATTCTTGTCGTGACCTCTCTCTTAGATCTGGTAGGGCTGCACTTCTCGCCGCCGCATCCTCAGCCAGCAGCCGCCGTTGCGCCAATATCTTCCCATCCTTCGTGGAAGACCTGTCCTCAACAAGTTTCCTAGTCTTATCGTCATCCTTATCCCTCAAACGCTTCGCGAATGCCTCCCGCTCCTCGACATCCTTTTGCATCTCGCGCTCTTCCCTGGCGCCTTCGGAGAGGTCCGCCTCGTCAACATGATCTGTCTTTAACCGTTTCGGCGCCGACTCCTGGAATTCTTTTTCCTCTGCAGAGTCGTATTCCTCATCACCCCAGCGATCCTCATACTTTTCATCGCCAGCAGGTCGTCGGATGGTTCTAGACTTGTGTTCAGTCGCACGCGGTGACCGTGGCCGACGGGGCGACTTGTCGCGTCGCGGCGAGCGTTCGCGCTCCCGACTCCTGTCGCGACGATCCCTATCATGGCGCGAGGAGGATGATTTCTCGCCATCGCGTCGCGGGCGCTTCTCCTTCTTCTTCTCTACGACCTTGGCAGGGCCCAAATCTTCCTCCTCCATGGGGAGGAGGGCGTATTTCTTGGTACCCATCGTATGAGATGTGCTGGTTTCGTCTCTAAACAAAGTCTTGGACGCGGCAAACTAGAAACGATTGCCTGCCCTGAAAGCCTTTGAAAGAAGGCTTTTAGTTGTCGCTACTGAAGGGGAGTTTTGTTTTTGTGACACCTTGGGAGGCTAACCAGCCTTGCGAGGCGGCGGGACCCTTGCCAAGTTCAAAATTTAAGGTGTGTTTGCTCTGTTTGCACCCATTTCCATTATCAATTAATGGCGAAATAGCCACGTTGAGCATATCATAATCCTTGGATCTTGTAAATATTTCACCCCGCCGTCGTTTCTTTTGCAACCCATGTTTTCATGATTGTCAGCTCCTTGCTACCTTATATTGTACCGAGAATTAGACATTGAATTGGTTGAGGACATCAAGGGAAATCCACAAATATGTGGCTGCGGGCAGCGTTGCTGTTTGTCTGCCTCTTGCAGCTTGCAGTTTGCGCCGAGGACTTCTATAAGGTAAGATGAGCTCTACATTCGCCATGATGAAGGCAGTATAATTATTTGTGAGAGGCATCGCTAATGTTTATAGCTTTTGGGCATTGACAAGCAAGCATCTGCGAGCGACATCAAACGGGCATATCGATCATTAAGCAAGAGATTCCACCCCGATAAGAACCCGTAAGTTCGCTTCATTGACAGTAACATTTTACGATGGCTCCAGTGTCTAACATATATTAGTGGCGATGAGACCGCGAAGCAAAAGTTCGTCGAAATCGCAGCCGCTTATGAAGCCCTTTCCGACACCGAGACCCGCCAAATATACGATAAATACGGCCACGAAGGCCTGCAACAACACGCACAGGGTGGCGGCCACCAGCAACATCATGATCCTTTTGATTTATTCTCCCGATTCTTCGGCGGTGGTGGCGGCGGTGGCTTCGGAGGCCACGGCGAGCGTCGCGGGCCAGATATGGAAGTGCGCATCGCCATACCCTTAAGGGACTTCTACAACGGGAAGAAAACAGAGTTTCATCTCGAGAAGCAACAGGTCTGCGACGAATGTGATGGAACCGGCGCAAGTGATAAGCAGCTGGATGTTTGCGGAGAGTGCCAGGGCCATGGAGTTGTCATCAGGAAACACATGCTCGCGCCGGGTATCTTTCAACAGATGCAGGTCCGCTGCGATCATTGCGGTGGCCAAGGAAAAATTATCAAGCATAAATGCGGGGTGTGCGACGGCACGAGGGTTGTGCGCAAGGTTAACGAGTTCACGTTGGATATTGAGAAGGGCGTGTCAGTTGGTCACCGTATACGGTATGAGAACGACGCGGATGAGAGCCCTGACTGGGTTGCCGGCGACCTTATAGTCACATTGCACGAAAAGGAACCGGATCTTGATGTTGATAATGAGCTGAAGGTTGATGGGACGTTCTTCCGCCGCCGTGGCGATGACCTATTCTGGAAAGAAACCCTCGGCCTAAGGGAAGCGTGGATGGGAGGATGGACCCGGAATGTTACTCATCTCGACGGACATGTTGTCCAACTCTCACGACCGCGAGGCAAGGTCGTACAGTCCGGTACAGTGGAGACCGTGAATGACGAAGGAATGCCGATATGGGACGAAGATGGAGACAGCGTCTACCACAAAACCAAGTTCGGCAAGTTATTCGTAGAGTATACCGTTGTGCTACCTGATCAGATGGAGAAGGGCATGGAGAAAGACTTCTGGGCGCTGTGGGAGAAGTGGAGGATGAAGAAGGGCGTTGATCTGGGGAAGGATTCGGGACGGCCTGTGAAGCCAGCTGTGAAGGATGAGCTGTGATGAAAAGAGCCGACCATGGCGTATGTATAATATACCGGTATAAAGTATAACCTATGGGAGGAATAGATTCCCATTGATCCTTTGGATCATGTTTATACTAGTATCTCGATGATATTTGCAGCATTCTTATTAACGAGCAGGGTATATATTCCCGTGACTCGAGATTCAAGGTTTCAAGCATTTTTGAGCCTCGTCTACCAAAAATGCAGCAGGGAAGGGTTACGTTTTCGCCTTAACGGTTATGGATCTTATGGTTGCACATCGGTACATCACTACCAAAGTGGCGAACCAGAGAGCGGCAACTAATCAAGCTGACATGAGCAGCATCCCGGATCGCCAATTCGCTAAACTGCCGGCACTGCCGCTCATGCATGATTATGTAAGCGCTTGACGATTCATGGCCTCCCCATGCGGCGTGTCAGTAGCACTTCCTTCCATAGGCCATCTTGTTTAAGTATTCACTATTCCGCAGGGCCTCTATAGTCTATGCGACTATGTACACGTTTTTATATTGAGTGCGAAGACTGGGTGGATAGAAGATAACAATCACTGTTTTTGATCAGCTGCGACTTTTTGCAGGCGTCACCCGGCAGGCCCGGATTATCACAAAGACAAGGGTCGTTTCAACATAATCACATCGCATAGACGCCGGTTTTGCGATCCTCGACTTCGGATACTGTTTGTGTCATAGTCTGTATAATACAGACCGACTCGGGGTGCATTACGATCGCTACCTATACATAAATACAACTCCCATAAGACTTTGGGGCGACACTGCGGACGATTCTGGTCGAACCAGAACTTAAAAAACGAGAAATACTGTTTCGCAATTATAGACATCAGATCCTATGAGACGATAGACCGTCTAGATGTTATATTCTACACTGCGCATTCTTGCGCTTTCTGCTGGAGTGTTCACTTATGCTCATGCGCTCGAGCAAGACCACTTCGACATCCCGGTTAATCCGGAATGGCTCGGCAGCCATACGCCACCTGGAGTATCCGACGATGAGAAGATTCAGAAAGATATCCCGAGTTATGTTTTTGAGTATGCACCCCTAGTACATCTTGCCGAAGACGAAATACACTGGCCGAGTTTGATGGATGAGCATTTGCTCCATACGAAACCATATGTGGATTACGAGCCCGTGCCAAAGGATGAACAACATCCTACATTGTCAAATTTGGGAGACCTCAATAGGCATGAGAATGGCCTTCACGTCTATCTCCAGAGCCGGGACGATGTAATGACGAGCCCGGCGTGGATGCTGAGCGCGCATAATATGCCCGTACCGCCACCGGCTTCACCAGAAGGTAACGAGACCGCTTCAGCGGCGCCGAAGGGCGAGGACAAGAAGGGTGGGAAGAAGAAGATTATTAGCAAGACAGGCGGGCGAAGTCCTGCGCCAGTCGTTTTGACCGTCGTTGACAAGGGTGACGGCGTCATACTTGCGTTCTGGTTCTACTTCTACAGCTACAATCTCGGCAATAGCGTCTTCGGAGTAGGCTTTGGCGACCACGTTGGGGATTGGGAGCATAGTGTCATGAAGTTCCGACACGGGGTTCCAGAGACGATGTTTGTGAGCCAGCATACGGGTGGCCGAACGTACACCTTCGGCGCCATGGAAAAGTACGGCAAGCGCGTAAGTTAATCAATTACTCCCCGTTTAAATAGTGTGATGGAAACTAATATATCACAGCCTGTAATCTATTCTGCCAAAGGCAGCCATGCCCTCTACGCCACACCCGGCATCCAGGCGTACATCCTCCCATTCGCCATCCTACATGACACAACCTCTCACGGCCCACTCTGGGACCCAGCCCTGAACGTCATATCCTATCACTACACTTCCCCCGATGACCACTCCGACGTCGGTTCCAAGTTCGTTGAGGAGCCTTCAGTGTCCGCCTCCAACTCCAACTCCACGGCCGGCACTCTCACGCCGAGTCTCCAGAATCCCCACGCGCCCACCAGCTGGTTCTACTACGCCGGCTGCTGGGGTGATAAAGGGTACCCTGCCAACGACCCACGGCAATACCAAGCCCCTATCATCGGCGAGCGGAAGTTCGTCGACGGCCCGTTCGGCCCTCGCTTCAAAGCCATGGGCCGTGCCGACGTTTGTATCCAGAGCATATGCGATGTCAGCACAACGATTGCGCCGCGATTGTGGCTGCTGGACTGGCTGTACAACTGGGCGTGGGTGTGTGGCGGGTTCTTGGCAATCGTGGTGGTTGGGATTGCGGGGTATACGGTGGGGAGACACGTGAAGTGGGGTCACACGATGTTGATACGGATTGGGAAGGGACGGAAGAAGATGAAGGTGCTGGAGGATGTGGAGAGGAGCCCGTTGTTGAGCGAGCCGATGAGTGAGGCGGAGGATGGGCTTGAACCGACTGTTGTGTCGTTGGATGTTGATGGGGGGAGGGCGATGACCTATGGCACGGTTAACGCGACGGTGGTTGAAGCCGCTGATAGAGTTGGATAGAGAAAATGGATGGAGTTGGGCAAGGTTTGGGATTTGGGATTTGGGACACTTAGATTGATGGAGTTGGGCAGAAGTTTTTGGTCCAGCTGACGGCAGACGGCTTAGGTTCGGCTGCGTTGGATACGGGCTGGGCTGGAGCTCTGTGATTAACAAGGGGGGTGGAGTTTTACAATTGGGTTTATAGACATATACCCTCTAGACGAATTTGACGAGTTTTGCTTCTTCATTGTCCGTTCCTAATATTGCACCGTACTATGCATTGTAACTGGTCGAAATCACTGTGGGTTCCAGCGTTCAAGCCCCATTCCTCACTGTCTGACTTGCGCAATGGAAGTTGAAGGCGCGCCTGAGTGGGAATACAAGGCCAAATTATAGATATCACATTGTAGTGGTTGTAGGAGTTAAGTGTCATGTTGAAGTTCGTAGCTTCATTTCCATTTGTTCATGGTCTAAAGATATCCCATCTCCCATATACTGCCCTGGACAAATATATATCTAATCGCGCGCGCGAAAAAAATATATTTGAATGGGTGGAAAGGGACCGTTTAGTCGGGCCCTGAGCCTTGCAATAGTAGCATCCAGACGCCGTTTCCGCAGTGTATACGAGTAGTCAGACCCTGAACCTCGCCACAGCAGCATCCAGAAGCCATTCCCGCGATTCTTAAGAAACGCTACGACTCGAATCACGCTGCTCTTGGGGTATCAAATGCACAAATCCCACCCTCAGTCACTTTCATCGCCATCGCTGTCGCTGCCACTGGCACTGCTGCTATCCGTGCCATCTGAATCCGAGGAATCTGAAGAGCTACTTGAGCTATCGGAATCTGAGTCCGACTTTTTGGAAGGGCCTTCGTCATCACTGCCTTCTTCTGAAGTACCGCTGTCCGAGTCCGAGTCCGAATCCGAGTCTGAGGAGGACGAGCTGTCGCTTTCGTATACCGCCGTCCTCTGCTTCCTCTTCCTCACTGTCTTCTGTGGCTTCTCTGCCTCAAGCTTCACTGGGAGTGCCCTCGGCTCCTCCACTGGCTTCGTGTTGCTCACCACAGGCGCATAATCAGATGGATCGCCTGGTGTGCTCGCCAGTAGATTCAGGACGTGCTCAGCTCTCATCCTCTTCGTCATTCTCTGCTTCATTGCCGTGTCGGGGTTGAGACCAAGTAGGATGCCTTCTTCCAAGCCGACCCTTGATGAAATGGCCTTGGAAGTCATGGTGGAAACGTACTCCTCCATGGCTGTCTCATACTCCTCCTGCTTCTTCGCCCGCTGATCATCTGTCATCTTGCCGGTGAAGCCTTTTCCGCCTTCTTCCACGTCTTTGTCTCTGATTTCCAATGCACGATCTCTCAGGTGCACCCGCGCTACGCCTTTCAGTCCCGTAATGTATGCGTAGAGTGGTTGGTTGTGCTCGGTAGGAATGAGGTCGGTGTCAAAAGCGTTCTTGAGGACAGCGATTTGGTTGATCTTATTGAACTTCCAGTTTGCCTTATCACTGTGGAACTGGGTCAAGTAGGTGAGCGCCGGGTCGATGGGCTTCGACTTCACTACTTTGGACTTGGACTTCTTGGCCTTTGTCTTGTCGTCTGGGTTGGTGGGTTTCACACGCTTGACTCGTCGCTCTGGCTCAGGTAAAGTGGTATCGACCTTCTCCTCGACGGTGGTTGGCGCGGGGGTCTGTATTGAAGGCTGATCGTTCTTGCTGGCGAATAGAGGATCGAGTTTCTTCTGCTCAGCAACCCAAGAGTTAAATAGCTGCTTTATGCTGTCACCATCCTCGGTTTTGGTCTCTGGCGTGAACGCAACCGACTTGCGCCGGCCTAGATTATCATCGGGCACAGCTGTTGGGGTTGAAGATATAGTAGGCTCGGCATTTTTGAGCGACTTTTTGGACTTTTTGATAGGTGTAGATTCAGTTTCATCGGCTGTGCGCTTTCTCTTTGGCTGTTCCGCAGCCACGTATTCCGTGGATGCTGCAGCAGCGACTGGTGAAGGTGCGTCGCCCTCAGATTTGAGCTTAAGCCCCAGGCGTTTCCATGCGGGGATACGCGGGGATGAAGTTGATGAGGCGGACATTTCGGGTGATAGAATTGTCGGTGTTGTATGCGTAAATTATTCCAATCATTTATAGCCCAATCAGTGAGCCTATGTTTGAGTTTTGAAAAAATATACGTCGGGGCGCCTCAGATGAAATTCATCAACTTTTTTCGTTATCGGGCTGCAGCCTCGCTTCGCGCGGCCGCCGCGAGCTTTGGCGCTAACAAGTCGTCAGTGCTTCCAGGCACCGCGTGTTGACGTCTCACCCCAGCTATCAACGTCGAATGCAACTCTTCTTCCATCCACGAGCAAATGCAAGCTTAACAACCTCGGGAAACATATAACAACTATTCAGCTATTTGACCGAGATTAAGACGCCAAGATGTCCAGTATGTTGAGCCAACCCAGAGCTCCAAACCGCCTTGGATTGGCACGGCTGACCACTTCAATGAACAGACAGCGCCGCCTATGACAGGCACATCACCATCTTCTCTGACCAAGGACGACTGTATCAAGTTGGTAAGCTACACATACCTATCATCATTGGACGAAGCTACACAAAGCCGACCACGATCGACCGAGAGAAGCTCCGTGGTTTCAGAGAGCATAGCTAATCAGCGTCACCAAACAGAATATGCCTTCAAAGCTGTTACTGCAGCAAATATCATGTCGATCGGCATCAGGGGGAAGGACTGCGCAGTAGTACTATCACAAAAGAAAGTTCCCGTACGTTCATCACTCTCGACTCTTTGGAACCCAGCTGACACAGTGTGTGCAGGACAAGCTCATCGATCCATCTTCGGTCTCCCATATCTTCAAACTCTCCCCATCGGTAGGATGTGTTATGACCGGTTCGATCGCAGATTCGAGGGCGTGGGTGACAAGAGCTCGTGGTGAAGCTGCTGAGTTCAGATACAAGTATGGATACGAGATGCCGTGCGACGTATTAGCCAAGAGGTTGGCGAACATATCCCAGGTGTATACTCAGCGCGTAAGTTACAAACTCACCGAATGGCCGGTCCATCATGCTACGCCGGATACTTACAACATGTAGGCCTATATGCGCCCATATGGTGTCGCAACCACCCTCGTATCCCTTGATTCCGAAAATGGCCCTCAGCTCTACAAGTGCGATCCCGCCGGTTATTACACCGGTTACAAGGCCACGGCATCGGGCCCAAAACAGCAGGAGGCTTTCAACCACTTGGAGAAGAAGCTCAAGAACAAGGACAGCGCAGAGGGTAACTGGGAGGAGGTTGTCGAGCTGGCCATAACTACCTTAAGCACTGTCCTCAGCGTGGACTTTAAGAAGGGAGAGTTGGAGATCGGCATTGCTGGCGGACCGCGTGCGGACGGAAAGGAAGGGTCCGACCCGGGTTTCAGAGCGTTGACTGAGGAAGAGATTGATGAGCGTCTGCAGGCTATTGCCGAGAAGGACTGAGGCAATTGGGAGGAGAATATGGAGTGAGGGAGTTAAGCCTTGTTGCCCAGTTTGCATTAGCGCCAAGATTACAGCTATTCAAGCATCATGGTTGTACCCCAGGCGGTCTTTGGTTGCCCTTGCCAGATTGGGGCCATGTAATATCAGAATAAGATTCGAAACCAATGAAGGCGTTGCAGGCCGTTTGCTATTGCTTCCAGTGCTTTCCACTTGCAGTATTAGATCCATAAACACACTCACTCCCCTTTTGCGATTGAGCACCTCATAGAGGTGATTGGCTGCATTTGCTTGAGACCTGACGCAAGAGGAAGGAGACTAAAGTTCTCATCTGTGAAATGCTAGCCTGCTATATCATCTCCCGGCCAAAGGCCCTTAGTCTCCCAAGACAATCGATACTGCCGCGTTACACCACCAACCCAGAACACAGGCGATAGACGCGGATCTGCGCAATTTAACTGTCTCCGAGGCCTTGCCAGCCTATACTTGCCCTCAGATAGCGCCACCATCAAGAAGTCATCTCCACCATCACCTGAAGAAAAAATTCGCCGCCGCCCCGCCTCTTCCGGACGAGGGGACCCGATGAGACTCGAGGAATGCCTTGCACTATGGATAGCTAGCACGCGTTCACAGTCCACCTTCAAACTGCAGTCCACTTCGCGCACGCTCGCTCTCTGTCGGCCTCTGTCGACTAAGAAGCCAGAGATGCCAAATGGAATCACAGAGCGACGGGCGCTATCGCCACTCGCGCAAAGACGAGCCTTGGAGTTCCCCACAAGGCTATGGAAGGACTGTGGCTAAATACTCCCCCCCTATCTCCGCTTTTCAGCTGTCTGGGACCTATTGGCCCCGGTGCCCAGGATGCCGATTGGCCACAGCGCACGTCTGATGCTACCGCTGGGTTAAAGATCGTTTCACAGGGCGATATTCGCCGTGCTCCATACTCGATGTGTACTGTGGTGAACTGCGAGCCCCTGCATCACCGCCGCAACACATGGATCAACGACGAGGGGCAAAACTTTGCTCTCGTGCAGCATACTCATTGGTTGCTGTGGCGCACCGTCGTGAGGCTTAGCTCTCCGACGCATGCTCCTTGACGCCACAAACCTCGCACTTGCCCCGTAACGAGAAAGCGTCGCGAGGATTCCTCATCCACCGGCCCCTCTTTGTGCGCTTCCAGCCTTTGGAAAAACCATCAAAATCTCCTTTCGGCCAGTGAACCCTGTGAACCCCTGGCTGTCTCGCCAGTATCAAAATTATCAAAACCCACTCCACCGGATACTTTCTGCATGCTCTAGTACCCGCCAAGTCGGTCTCTCAGAATATCTTCCAATGCCTGGCAATGCCCTATGCGATATATGCGGTGTGGCTGCAGATCTCCCTGATGACAAACTTATGTGGTCCACACTTTACAGCTCGGTAGGGTTCACGGACAATTGTGAGCTCCCCAACGGAACGTCCGTCAACTTTGCCTCTCTGCAACTGCACAAGTGCGTGGCCCTATGGATGTTAGTGCAATGCAGATTCGCGATATCATGGAGCCGTTGACTGTGCATCAGACAGCCAGCCACAGAACACGAATATGGGGATACGGCATGTCGTGGGTAATTTCAATCCCAATCATACCATATCTGGATACGTCGCCGACGTAGGTGAGGGTGAGGGCAGATGATATATATCCAGCTTAGGGCCGCGGCTCCATTCTTTTCCAATGCTATCAGGCTATCAACCAGTCGAAAAGTTAATTCTCTTTGTTGTATTCTATTGCTCTCATTCATTACCTTGCTCAATTAATATTTAACTCTCAATACTCACTCACTCTCGTTGTTGTTACCGTGTATCCGTTGACGGGTATACGTTTATCATCCCAATGGCAGACGGATGTGAGTATTCCACATTTGTTAAGCTCCCGCCCGTTTCCGCCACCTTGATCGCCGCCAAATTTGACAAGAGGCTCATAAATTGCCACCTTGCCACCGCACGGTGCAATTGAGACTGATCCACTTCCCAGTTAACGATGCGCGGGCGACCCGCGTCGCCGACCTCCTCTCCGACTTCCGCACCCTCCAGCACAGCATCGCCGCCGTATCCTATGAACCTCCTCACCCAGATGATTTTTATACCGAAGGCTACGCCGCGCTGCGCCAGTGCTCGGTGGACGGGCAGCACGTCCTGAACGTGGCGGCCGACACGCGCGTGCCGTCTGGCCGGGGCGGCCAGGCGGAGCAGGAGAAGGCGGAGTTGACGCAGGTGCTGCTGGATAGTTTTTCGAGGCGACACGAAGCGCAGAAGATATGTATGAGGCAGGGCGCGGCCATGCGCTGGGTCGCATGGCGAGACGGCGTGTTACTTGGGATGAGGCCTGATCCATCACATGTGCCTGCTTTGGTGTCTTGCGACCAAGCTCTGCGAGCTGTGCGTTCCTCATTCTTACTGCATTGCACGGCTCACTGCTTCTCTTCTTGCTTTGGCAGATTCTGAAACAGTGACTCAGTGGAAACAAGGATAGAATGCTGACGGAGGGATACAGGAACTCGCGACAGTCACCGATGAGAACATCTACAATTTAATGCGGAACTCGGACTACAGCATGGGCCGCTGGACGGACGAAGACCCATCATTGCGAAACGTGCAGCGCTGGCTCCGGAGTCGGCGTTGAGAACCTGCACGGAATCATTCCATTTTACTTCACGATATAAACGCCTTGACGGCTTGATGGTTATAGGGTTATAAGAAAGGCACTTTGTCTTCAATGTGCGCGACTTGACGATTTGTTTCCGGCATCGTTGGCTGGATGCGATAGATAGCATGTGTATTATTGGGCGAAATCAGGGTCGAGGCCAGGCAATAGACGGGGCAGTTAGAGGGATGAGATATGAGACTATGGATATGGGCATGGATATGAATATGAGGTGGCGAGGAATGCGGGAATATATGGATGGAAACAACCACGAGAATGCCAGGTGAGGGGGTCAATGATAGGACGTCCTGGAGACGTGGCTTCTAAGCTCAATCCTAGGCTGGTGCCAGACGACGCCATAGGCGTTCATGCCGCAAGCACTGTATAATGATAATATTCCCGATACCCGATACTAGAAGATAGGAGATTGTGGGTGATTATGTGGTGACGGGGCAATTGCAGCAACTCGGGGATGTTCGTGCCTAATACCACCGAGTCGGCTCGGCATACCCAAACCTGGTTATTGTGCAGTTGACCGACAAAGCGCTTGTCGCTAAGTATTTCATATCTTCGAGATGGAACTGATCTATCCAGTTTCTGACAGGTGAGCCCAACGAGCTAGAATGACTCCGCATCATAGGCCCGGGCCGTCCGAACCGCTGCTGTGCAAGCGCCAGCCCCAAATATCAAAAAAGGCTACAAACGCGAGACATCAAGCCGGCCCCCACCAGCATATGCCAAGTCCGAGACAATATTGTCTGAAAACCACGGGAAATACCAGTTATGTGAAAGGGTATACGACTGGATACGAGGCTCTATCGGCGCAGTCCTTCTGAATGACAAACTTTGGTGATATCGCAGATGTGAAGGGGTATCCTGTGCTAACAGTGACCAGGTCGTCCAGCCCCCCCCCGATAGAATGCACGATCAAATGCACGATGCAATGCATAAATGCAGTGCACTGACTCGGCGATCGCATGGGCTGGTGGTGGATGGAACTGTCGTCGTAGGTGGCTCAAATAGGTCTGTGTTCTATTGGCGTGCACTGTGGCTGTAGCCTCGGCTTCCTCGACACCATTGTGTAATCTAGCCATGGTAGTATTGTTACTGACCATGCATATGGCGGAGTGAGACCATCGAGTATTCCCTAACCAGCTGAATAAATGCCAGACATGATCTTCGTGAGCATTGAATCACATTGTGCTGCTTCCAGATCTACTCACCCAGGCATCATATCCCCGCTACTGTAAAATTAATACCTCCAAATGTCTCATTTGGCTCCGCCACCCCAAGGCACAAACAGGCACGACTCCGGCCAGGCCCCATCCCAATCATTGTCCTTGGAGATGTCATGTAGGGGTTGTTATGCTCATTCCTACGTTACAGACAATAATGCCAACTAAAAGGGCCATTGTGAGCAGAACGTCCTTTCGCAATCACCAATCACCAGTGCCAATTTTGGAGGCCGTGAACTACTTCTGGTTGGCACTATCCGAACCGTCCTCATGCAGCGACCGAAGAACGTGTCGATGCCGATCTGGGCGGGCGTATCGTAGCTATTGGGATTGTTCCAGCCTGCCTGGGGTCGTCGGACGTCTCTGGGATGCACAGGGCGAGATTGAATACGTCACTGCTCCGGGATGACTGAGATCCTTGTCTGGCCCGAAGGGGGCCTAGAAGTTCTCGTCCCAGCTGCGGTCTTCCTCACCCATCCCGTATCTGTCCCAATATTCCAAGCTCGATATCATAATGTCGTGGGTGCTAAAGGGGTAATCGTCGCTTTTGAGGTCCTTTAATAAATAGGGGGCCAATCGGGAGAGAAAATCGTAGATTGGGAATACTTGGGTAGGTCTGAGATATCGATGGCTTTGATTAACCTGGCAAGAAAAGGAATCGGTTGGGAGCAGATACCTACTTGATCATTTCATAGGATGTTGAATAAATACATCTCTTGATCGATGTGGCGTTTGGTTGTTGAAGTCGAGTCGGGGATGGTTGTTTTTTGAAGCCCCTAAATACTTTCGGTATTGTTTTTACAGCGGAGTGAATCTCCAACCACTCAACTCCCCGTCAATCGCAACATATTCCTTCACATCGCACCATGAACCTCAAACCCGATATGCTTTTGCCATCGTTTGCTACCTTTTCTTATTATCCTATCCTCTTTCCTTTTAGTCTAAAACCTTGGACATATTCAGTATCCCTCCTTTCAAACCCGCCCAACAAGGCTACACCGCACACGCACAATCGCTCCTTCTCTCCCATCAAGCTATGCAGTCACCAGTTTACTTGCTGGGCACATTGTGCCTGCCTATTTCAAACAAGCGTCTTGCTATTATTCATTACAAGACCTGCCGTGGGACGGAGCTTGCGACATCAGCAAGAAGTTGTGTCTATGTTCAGGATATATTGAACTACCCACGACAGATATCCAAAAAGTGTGAGAGAGGCAAATGCGGGTTGATATGGCCCTGCCAAACGACATTGTCTTTGAGCAGCCGAACCAGCCGGAGCAGGCTAAATCACAAGAAACTGGTCTTCCAAATTTATCCCAGGATGGTCAGAAAGGCCCATCACAACAGTGGGTGCTACCCCCTTTACCACAAGAATGCGAACTGCCACAATGGGAATTGCCCACTTTACATCAGCAAGAAGGAGGGAGTAAAACCCCAAAACGCCGGCATTCATCCTTCTTTGAGAAATTTGTATCGCCATTCGGAGCCCATCCGGGCCTAGACAAGCTGGTAAAGGGACAAGAGAAACGCAACAGTGCACAGCCAGAACCCTCCCCCTTTGGGACTGTCTCTTCGCAAACCTCACCACCACCTTGTCCCTAGCCAACGTCAATACCCAATTCGCAGAGTCTCTCTACGCGCACTGATCTCCCCGAACCACACCATAATACCTTTATCAATGGCGCCCTCGGCCGCCCTGAACCACCATCGTATCCTTATGTCTCCTCCTCCTGTTCCGATTATTCCAGCACCAGAAGCATTTCACCAGACCCAGACCGCATACGCAACGTGCCCACATTTCTCGTCACTTCAGGCTCTATCTTCCCCGCAGCACCGCCAGGAAGTGTTGATGGAGTTCCAGGCGGGCTGGATTATCGCCGAAGGCCCGACGGAGCATTTGAATTATGCCCACCCGAGACCCGACCGACATTTAATATGTTCTTCACGGTAAAGCGCAGAGGCCCAGTAGAGCGGGGACGGCAACGAATACCGGTTGTTTCGATAACCCTATCGACGAAGATTTCAGAGTCGGAGACGCGCCCGATTCTAGGTCTGTATAGATCGATACGGGATGCCCGAGGGCAGCCAGTATTTCGGGCAGCAGAGCACGATCGGGAAGGGCTTGCAGGAATGATTGGGATTACAAGAGAGGAGTGGAATTCGGGTCTGCGGACACCGGTTTACGAGCCGCCGAGCTGGATGGTAGGTGGAGGGGCCGAAAAAGGAAGAATCTGATGAGTCCATGGGGTTTGCCAGTTCACACTCGGAGGAAACAAGCCAGTCGGTGGACCAACTGTCCATAGAATTGACTGAGGGTGTGGTGGGCGAAGATAGCAATAGGGCAGCCATTTCGACACCTCCTGATTTAGGCGGGGAAGATGCGATGGATATAGACAGTGAAGAAGGCTCGACTTGGATAGCGGGTCCAGTTGAGCCTACTTCAAGGGCCTCATTTGGGGTGGCAGTCGGTCGATCGGATGGAACAGCAGACGCGCCAATATATATCGACTCCGGTTCTGCGTGGGAAGATGAATCTGGCGAGAGTGAAAGTTTGGTGGGGTGGAGGGAGGGGTGAGTGGGAGGTGAGGGGTCGATGAGTATGAAAAGCAGGTGAGGGAGGAGATACATGGAAGTGAAAGGAATGAGACAGCTGTATGTACTACGAACGGAGAGAGACAAACGGGAGCAGAATATAGGTATCTTTGAACTGCCCATCTCCCTTCGACCCAACTGAAAAAAGGGGCAAATACAGAAAAGGGGGGTTAAGGAATAGGACCGCGCTAGTGAGACTGTGGGATATGAAGAAAAGGAAGGAATGAATGGAGCGATGAACAAGAGAAAGAGGGATGGAGGGAAAGAGCGACCGGATAAGGGCATTAAAAAAGGGAAGGGACGACCGACTAGCTATGGAAAACATGGGAAGGAACGACCAACTATCGAGGGAAGGGACGACTCGTGAAATAGTCAAAAGGGGAAAGAACGACTAACTTTAGAGGGAAGGAACAACTGGCGAAAAATGGAAGGAACGGTCCATCGTATAGGGAAGGAACGACTGGTTGAGAAAGGAAGGAACGATCAACGATCGACTTGGAGGGAAGGAACGACCGGCTTCAGGAGGAAGGAACGACCGTGTAAAAGGGGAATGAACGACCGGCCCAGAAGGAAGGAACGACCGGCTCAGAAGGAAGGGGCGACCGACTAAGTGAGGAAGGAACGACCCTGTAAAACGGGAAGGAGCGACTGAAGGAGTGAAGAAGGAACGACCGAGAGGAGGCTATTTTTGAATTTTGCGTTCCTTCTATATATGGACGAAAGGGGTGGATTTGTTTTTTTACGATGCAAGTGGAGGAAGGGAAGAAAGGGAGAGGAGGGGAGGCGAGGAACGTAGGGGGAGGAGGG
>JPJV01001073.1:0-23057 GCA_000750745.1 Pseudogymnoascus sp. VKM F-4281 (FW-2241)
CCCCCTCATCAGCATCCTCCTCCATCCTCGCCTTCCCCTTCCCCTTCCCCTTCCCACTACTCCTCGGCCTTCCATTTACCAACCTCTTCTTCTCAACCCCATTAACCTCCTTCCCCTCCGCCCCTCCAGACCCGCCACTCCCCTCCCCAACAGCCTCAAACTGCGCCCGCACCTTGGTATAATGCTCCAACTCCTTCGCGCTAACACTAGGCACGAGTTCCTGCTGCGCGGCCATGAAATCCTCCTCCGTAACCACCACCGCTACGTCAGCTGGCTTGGCGTAATGATCGAAGAAATACGCTGTTGTGACTGTGTCGTCGGGGGCGCGCTGGGCGTTGAGCGCTTTGACCTGTGCATCTACGGCGGATGCTTGGCGCGTTACGGCCTTGAGCATGGCGTCGGAGCAGAGGGCGTAGAAATCGGCTCCGGTGTAGGTGAAGGGGAGACGGGTGGAGATGCGTGGGAGCGAGAGGGTGGGTGACATGGTGAATCTGGCGGTATGGTTAGTATGGTCTTGATGAAATAGTTTGAAAAGGGGAATACGTACTTCCTCGTCAGCGCCTCCATGATCGTTGCCTGCTTCTCGTGTGTATCGCTCACACCAAGGTAGAGCATCTTATCGAAGCGACCTGGACGGAGCAGCGCGGCATCTAGCAGATCCGGGCGGTTCGTCGCGCCGATGACAAACACGCCGCCGCCGCCATCATCACCATCGCTCATACCATCCAGCTCTGCGAGCAGCTGGGACACGATGCGATCCATGACACCACCACTATCGCCCTGGTTTCCGCGCTTCGGTGCAACGGAATCGAGCTCGTCGAAGAAGACGACGCAGGGACGCGCGTCGCGCGCCCGCTGGAACACACGCCTCACGTTCGCCTCGGACTCTCCAATGTACATGTTGAGCAGCTCGGGACCCTTGACGGAGAAGAAGTTGAGCGCGAACTCGGTCGCGATGGCCTTGGCCAACAGCGTCTTACCCGTACCAGGCGGACCGTAGAACAGGATACCAGAGCGCTTCTTCATGCCCTTGGCAAACAGCTCAGGGCGCTCGAGAGGTAGCTGGATAGTCTCCATAACAGCGTCCTTGACGTGCGCGAGACCACCGACATCGTCCCACGTGACGTTGGGGATCTTGGGCGCACCGATGGCGTCAGCAAAGTTCTGGCGCGCGTGCTCGACTGCGTGGTTGAAATCGGCGCTGGTGAGGCTTCGAGATGGGCCGCCGGAGAGCTGCACATCGCGCACGGAGACGGGTAGGGCGGCCGACGCGGCCACGGTAGCAAGGCTTTCGAGGCGGGTGTGGCGTGCCACCAGGGCGCGGTCCACGACGTCGACTAGGTCGCCAGCGACGAGGGCGGCGGTCTTGACGGCTACGCCGCCAAGATCTACGTCGGTTGAGAGGGAGACGCCGCGGTCGTCGACGATGCTGCGAAGGATGCTCTCACGCTCGCCTTCGTCGGGTGCGTGCATGTCGAGCTCGTGTGTGAATAGGCTGCGGATTCCATCGGGTACCTTGTCTACTTCCGTTGTAGTAGCGATGATGACGCGTGAGTCGGCGAGGACATCCTTCAGAGCTACGATCATCCGCTCGGCCGCCAGGGCCTCGATGTGGCGGACTACGAGCGCAGTGTTCTCCGCGCCGCAGGTCAGGGCGCGATCAGCACGCGCCTTGAGGAAGCCTTCCGTCTTGACGTCGCCTCCTGCTCCGCCTTCGCTGACAATGTCGTACGCGTCGATGGTGAAGCTGTGCAGGCCGATATCGGAACAGGCTCTGCTAGCAAGCGTTGCCTTGCCAATGTTCCTCTGGGTCGATACAAGCAGGATAGCCAGCGGCGGGAGCTTCAGGTGGATTGACCTTGCGCTCGTCGCTGCTGCGACCAGCTCTCGCAGCTGACGCCGAAGAGGAGTGATATGCTGAGGCTGAGGCTCTGGCATAGCGGGGGCCAAGGCATCAGAGCTAGACTTAGAGACAGCACGCAGCTTAAAGTAGTGCTCCCAAGGGCTATCCTTAGTTGGGGGTAAGCGGCTCTTCTCTGTTCCGGACGCAGCCATTTGCGTCTGTGAGAAATCAATAGCTGCTACACCACCCCAGATATCCTCCTCGTCCTCAGGATCTTCAACCTCTTCGCGTCGTGCGTGCGTGATGTGGCTAACCTTGAACCAAATAACCCCAGTAGGTTTCGTCAAACTGGCGGTCCCTTGTTGTTCAGGGTTTGCCAGCATATCGTCTGTTATCGCATCCTCTTTGCCTGATGAAGTTTGGAACAATGTCCTTCCGAGCGCCTCATCGATTGGTACTCCGACGATATCTCCAGTCTTGACAACCCTCGCTCTCTGAGTAAAGTGTCGCTTGAGGCCGCTAATAGCCGCAGTCTGGAGAGTCTTCTCGGTAGCCAAAGGTGTGGCAATCTTTGCGAATGTCACCTCGCGGGCAACAGGTGGCAACGATGTGTTGGTAATCTTCGGCAATGAGGCCTTCCCTACTGTCTGGGTCTGCTTCAGGGTCGATAAACGCACATATGGCGTGCTATCTAGATTGGCTAACAGTATCGGTGACAGATAGACAGTCGGACTCGTGGGCTTCGATACCTGCGAGTCGAAGAATGACATCTTCTTCGACCCTCTGCTGCTAGGTATCTTGGTGACGGCCCTGTGCGAGTACCCTTCTGGCAAACTGTAAACCTTGACCGGTCGCCAGATAAAGTCTTCTTCCTGCGCCTGTCCAAAGCTACCTAATGTCCACAGACCCATGCCTTGCTCAGGCGGCTCAGAGGCAGTCTCCAGGCGAACCCAGTCGCCTGAGAAGCAGCCAATCTTGGTGAGCGAGTTTACGTCAACGTAGATGCGTGCCTCGTCGTCATCGTCGGCTGGGGGAGTAGGGCGGAGCAGCTCTTCGGGAAGAGGGCTCATAAGACCTTGTGCTTTAAAGAGTCTGCCCCTCTGACCACCAGCCCGCGCTGTTGTCGCGGTGTAATTTGAAAACACCGACCCAGGAGTCGCAATGCCATTGGTTCTACGGCCAGGGCCGAGAGGCGTAGCCATGCCACTTATATTCGAAGACGGCAGCATTGGGGCTTGTAAAGATATCATCTCATCCATAGAATCGTCAGACAGATTGTCCATATCGTCAAGGTCTTCTTGGTCTTCAGCCTCAGTCTCTGTCATCGAGTCATCTTCAGGAGCTGCATCGGTCTTGTAGCGGTCCTCGGCGGCCGAAAAGAATTGCTCGTTCGAGGTATCCTCGTCTACCTCTGCGACCTGGTCTAGAACGCGCTTCAGGGACATATTAGACGCCTTCCTGACTGTTCTCGTGTGATGCCCTGTCTGCGTGACAATGATGCGTGTATTCGGTGACAAGATACCCTGTGCAACTGGCTCACACAGCGTCACCTTTGCTGGTGGGGGCAAAACATGCGTGATAGAATGCGGCGCCAGGGGAAGCGGAAAAAAGTCGCCTGCGTGGACAACCTTCAATGACGACAGCGCCTCTCGAATTGCCGAGCTGAGTCGGTCTTCCGGAACAGCACTCTTTCCATTTGCGTGGTTGCCGTTGGCCAGAGGGTGCTCGCCATGGAACGTTCCCTCGCCATTTTCAAGTCGTTTGGCCAACCCAGCTTCAAGAGTGACGAATACTGTGTCCAATGTCAGGGGCAACACGTCAAGTGCCCAGATCTCAATTCCGCTGCGGCTGTGACTGAGCAATTTCGACGGAGTCGTGCGCTGGAGCTCTTCGGCAAATCCTTGTAGGGCAACAGAGCTAGGCGCAAATTGTATAGTGTTCGTCGCGAGGGCGCTCGATGGCCTCACGGGCACGACGGTCCAGCTGATTTCGTCCACAGATGCGAAGGGGGCTTTCGGGGATATCGCAATGTGTGCAAGATCAGGTATGGCGACGGGCCCATCGCCGTTTGTTTCATCTTCTTTATAGCATTGTTAGCCGCCTGAATAACTCGTATTAAATGCATGTACTTACGTTGGTCTTGGGAAGGGAAGAGCTCGTTATAGAGGTCTTCCGACACAATCCCCACATCCCCTCGGACATGCTCATCCAGCACCAGTCTAGCGAACACCGCTGACTTGTCTTGACGACGTCTTCTCTTGCGCTTGCGCCTGTTCGCTATCGGGGTATGCTGGATAATAGCCGTCATTTTGGAGGGTTGCCAGCGCTGTATAAGGAAGGGGTATAAAGTGTTGTAGTTCGCGCGTTAAGTTCGCAGTCTCATCTCCGACGCAGCATGTGCCCGAGGTAATTGCGTGGCTCTGAGACTTGGAGGAGTCAAGATATATGACGAAATATACACAGAATATGCTTCGACTGGTAGAACGCTGAAGTCACAATGAGTTGTACAATGGATCAAGGAATTATTGGGGTAAAGGTCTCTCGGGCCAGGACGTCAGCTATGGTAGTGGGGACTGAGAGTCGCGGTTCGGAGTATTGGGCTTGGGAGCCGAGGGACAAATTGATCCTGCATCCTCACAAGCCATGGGGAACGGAACCGAAATGTGGGGTTGACCATTGATGGGGATATATCACGTGACTGTCTCCAATTTCCTGACCTCTCAAAGCTCAGACAACTCCAAACCATGAACTTCCGAGGGCATAATCACAACAATCACCAGAAGCTATGCAGTCGTTATTCGCAATTGGCTGCTTGAGTTAAGTTACCGACAGCGTTTGCTTTATTGGCTGTGGAGCTTCCCATGGCCAACTGTGAATGCGAGAACAGACATCTATACCTCCCAGGGCGGCGCGTCTTGAGATCTTTGGGAAGGGACTCCAGCTTCACTGTTCTTCCTCCAGCTTTCCAACGTCTACTTTCACCCCAGCTTCTCCTTTCACCCATATTCCCAGTCTATACCAACCCTTTCTTTTGAGTCCAAGAACAACGATGCTATTGGTTTAACTGCAGGCAGTGAATTGAACACTCGAATTCAATATCCCCGCGGTCAAATGGGGAAACCACCTGATTCAATATCTCTTTATACTTTGTTCGGGCATGCTCCTTAAGCAAAGGCATGTTGTACTTGTCAGCTATGACATACACCTTGACATTCATTACCATTGCTTCCTGGCGCAGCTGCATAGGGGACGAAAACTTGCGACCGCCGCGACCATCCAGACTGGCGCTGATATCTCCTCTCGCCAGTGCCTCAGTAGGGCGTGCGTCTCCATATTTGGCTTGGTAGAGGAAGCGGAGCATCAATTCTACGATCTCCGGTTCGTCAGCTGGGAGGTCAATGACTCCGTTCTGGGCCCCCCCCTTCTACCTGTCGCCACTTACCTATAACTTTCCTATCTCTACTCTAATTTCTCAAACGATTACTCCATTGGAATCCTCGTACGCTACTCACCCTCACCCGCCTACAAACGGGTGCGCTACATAACTCCTCATAATGTTATCCTCTTCCTACCTTCCTCCCCCTCCTATATCTTGTTAGCTTCTACTCTTGCCTGACTTGCTCAGTAGACAGAACGACGGGAGTTATCGTACCTTGAACTCTCCGTCGACCATCGCTGCGAAGACAGGCGAACCTGTGCAGATTATCGCGCGGTGCACATTCCACCATAGTCCTTGGCATGTAATGCGCAGGTCGCTGTATTTCCCTGAGTCAAGTAAACTACATCAAAGAGTTAGTATGGAAGCACTGGCGTTCTAAATGGAAGTCCACCTACGTGTCCATAACAGCGTCCGAAGTTCTCTCGAGTTCTTGTGGCTGGTCAAATTGTCGTTGAGAGTGAATGCAGAAGGTCGATGCTCTCCCGGCTGATCTCGAGAGTGTCGCTCGAGGTTGGACGAAAGAACAAGGGGTGCGAGGAGATGGGGGTTGTCGAAGTGTTTAACAGGCACGAAAGCTGTTGGTGGAGGTATCGAGAAAGGTATTGGCAAGTGATGGGTGAATTTGGTATGGTCTTCGCCAAGGTGGGTGGGGAGGCGAAATATGCCTCCAGTGTATTGTGAACGATTTGTGCTCTCTGGGGTTTATCTTCTATCATTGGAAGATAGAATTAATTGGAATTAGGAGACACATGAAAGGCTTAGACCCCATCAGTAAGGTCAAGTTATTGCTACAAGTTTTTAGAGAGTGTAGGACAACGACTTCAGGGCAAATTCACTTCATAATCACATTCAGATACACCACAATAGAGAAATAATTCCCCATACTTTATCCATTCACCCTGTTTCTTCATATTTTCTTTCATCGCCAGTCATCACTCCGGCCTACATCCATCACTCGAATGTTCTGGCCGCACTAATCAATCACCACAATGGATATGTAAGAAATCCCTCTCCTCATTACGACACCATATTAACGCTCTGCCTTTTAGTCGTCTTGACTCTGGAAAATACAGCGAAGTGCGTATTGTTTGCCGTGACGAGTCGTGGACTGTGCATCGCATTGTTATGTCCGGAAAGTCATCCGTCTTCAAAAGATTGATTGATGAGCTTCCTGGGGCAAGCCATCCATCTCAAAATCGTCCAGAAACTATGTTAACTTTAAAAAAGGATGCCAATCCCGGCGTGATCGACCTCACTGGTTACGACCCCAACATCGTGGACAAGATGCTGCGCTTCATCTACCGAGGCATCTACGATGACGAGCGTGAAACAGCCCCTCGTTTCGATCCGACCACATACCTATCACCTGGCCAGGCACGCCTGAATGGAGAGGCACTGATTGTAAATATCAAGTTGTACAATCTTGCTGAGAAGTTTGGTTTGCATGAACTCATGGAAGTTGCCGTGCTGCAGTATACATCGATTGTACGTGAACTGTGGGACACACCAAGCTTCGAGAGAAGCATAAAAATGCTTTATGGACCTAAAGCGGATGAAGCTCAAGGCCGAGGACTCCGTAACGCTACCGCCAGCGTCATCGCGCATAACGTCGGAGAGCTAATGGACAGTAAACCATTTCGGGCCGTATTAAACCTCTACGGCGAGCTGGCGACTGAGGTGCTATCGATGGTAGTGTCTGGTCAGCGGGCCCGGTAGCTAACAACAAACGGAGCTTGGTTTTTAGGTGGCGTTGGAGTAGATGCAAGGAGTACAAGGGGAATTTTAAGGGTTAGAAATCGCATCCGAAGAAAACTTTTAGTTAAGCTCAGTGCTTCTTCTATAGATGGGATACGGAGGGAGGTATTCTACAACAATCCGGCTACAGATGTCTTCACAGCAAGGACATGGCTTTTCAAGTAGAAACTTTATGCCCTATCTATTTGACAGTCAAACTATATCAAAAACTGAGGATATATAACTGAACTCCATTACCATGCTCAGATGCACCCACATCATCACTTCATTTGCTTTCCACCCAACTATGCAGCAAGTGACCATACCTCTACCGTCTTAATCACGCCAAAGCTCAAAATTGCAGGAGTCGTGACACAATACCGAACACTCTGAGTGGCCCGCTCCCTGAAAGCGAGTTTGCTGCGCTGCTCGGCACGGATGTGTCCGGCTCTGTTCCTGTGCCCGAATCTACCGAACCGGAGCCTGACCCCGTGCCTGTGCCTGTGGCTGTAGCTTCAGACCCCGATCCATTGCTCGTGTGGGTGCGAGTGGCGACGAACGTGTTTGTCGACGAGACAACAGTAGAGGGTCCTGCAATAAGATCGCGTTAGCACAATATCCATGGATAGCTAGAGAGAATCAAATAGTGAGAGCACATACCAGTTAACTCCGTGCAGATGCCACTCCCCTTCAGATTCGCCGCCGGGAAGAAAACAAGCGGCTGCCCATCATAAATCCCAACCCCAAGGTTGCCCTTCCCATCTGTCTTTGCATCAATGCAGTTCAAGACTTCAATGACATCAAGGTTCGCCGTGAACCCTGTATCTGCCGACAAAAGCGTCATCACCTCTTCTCCTCCCGCGCCACGATTCGTGAACAGGCTAACCATCTGCTTCCCAACCTTCCCCTTACGCATCAGCAGTGTCTGTGGATCTGGCAGGCTCACGGAAATCCGCTGCTTTGCCCAATCCTTGTCCACGGTTATTGCGCGAGAACGGGCTTGGTTCAGCTGCTTTATGAGGGTGTACAGCGTGCCAGTAGTTTTGTAACCACTGAACCAAAGGGCTTCGCGGGATAGGGGCGGGGCACCGCCTCCGAATCCCTGCTCCTGTCCGTAGTATATCACGGGAATGCCGTCGGTGAGCATGGTATAGGCGATAGCGTTCAAGTCAAGGGAGACATCTGTGGTTCCTAAGGGGAACCGCGCCAGATCGTGGTTTTCCATAAAGGACCCCAAGAGGGTTGTGTCCGTGCAAGAGGCGTTCATTTCCTTTAATCCCTGGACTAGGGCAGATAATGGACCCCCTTGGAAGGCGGTGGTTATCCAGTAGTATCTACATAGTAAACAGTTAGCCAATGGCGACGTAGAGACTGGATAGAAGTGGGAAGGCTTACGAAGGGAAGTTCATCGCCCCAGACACAAATTCTAGGTATGAGCACAGAGTGGTAGGGTCTCCGCTAAAGACTTCGGCGAGGATGTGCATGCCGCCTGCAGCAGCTTGAAAGGATGGATAGAAACCCTGGTTTACTGACTGAGCGGAGTCAATACGCAGGCCGTCGATTGTGTAATTGGCGACGAGTTGGGTAATCCACTTGTCGAACTCGGCCTGGACATTGGCGTCCTCGGTGCGCAGATCGGGGAGTGAGACGAAACCAGTGCCGGCGTTTGAACCCGCCCAGCATATCTCGGTGGAAGATTGGCTCGTATAGTCTATAGGGCAATGAGGGTGATAATAAGATTCCTGTACAATAATTAGCTTTCTCCAGGTACCACATAAATTTATTTCATGGAGACATACCTTGTTAAAAGGATGAAGAGTGCTGTAATCAATACTTTCTGGCGATCCCGCGTAGGCCATGTGATTTGTCACCACATCAACCATCAGGTACTACACACGCTCGTCATTAGAATATGTTATTACATTGCCAAACTGGAGAATACTAGGTGAGCAGACAGAGCCCCGGTATCCTAGAGAAAAACTTACCATTCCCCTAGCGTGCAGCTCATCAGAAAGGTCCTTCAGATCATCCACTGTTCCAAAATTGGAGTTAAGCTGGTAGATATTATTTGCCCAGTATCCGTGATATGCGGCTCCGTCCGCCGTCTTATTCGAGATATTTTCGACAACGGGGGATATCCAGACCTGTTCTAACATCAGCTCTTATTCTGCAATCCACGAGCCCACCCAGTCGGAAGGACTCACAGCAGTAAACCCCATATCCTGGATATAGTCCAATTTCTTCACGATTCCTTTCCATGAACCCCCACAGTAATCCTGCTTTGTTAGATCACAAGGAGCGGTTATCGACCCGTCCGCGCGTGCAAATCTGTCTGTCACAACTTGGTATATGGACTGGGATCGCCATTCTGCTGGTGAGAGGGCCTGCGCCGCGGGGAGGAGGGAGAAGGCGGCGAGGAAGGCGTCAAGAGCACGCATTTTGTGGCTCAAACAACTGGATTGGCAGTTGGTTTTTCGGGTATATACAGCTCAGACAGGAAAGACTGCTGGGTATCGCGTGGAATTAGAAAGGATGCGTGAAAAGGAGGACGTAAAGGGATGAAGCAGTTCACCACATAGCCATATCATAGTGGGAAAAATTAGAATGGCTCAGGAGTTTTCTATATACGCCCTGCAATACCCAAGCCTCTACGCTTGGGTCGCGAAGGATTTGTGGTAATTTGGGCTGGGGCTGGGGAAGATAAGCTGACAGCTCAGTGTGCAAATAGTATGAGAGGTTATAAATAGATGAGCGGCCAAGGACGCCAAGCACGTGATTTATGTCAAAACTTACCTGCATTAAGATTGGGTTGTATTGGAATGTCTCACCGCTTGTAAAATGAATAGAAGGAGTAAGATATTAAACGTACGGGGATTAAGAATAAGGACAGCGTCGGTGAGGATGAGGCTGTTCAGAGACCTTAGATCTATCAATAACTCAAAACAATGGATACCATTTATGGTGCCCGACATTAATGTCAGACTTACCGAGAACAGTTAGCAAAATAGACATTCCCTTTCATTTAGAAAGCTTATTTTCCAAGGGACAATTCTTATTTGCCGAAGATTACATCACGTAAGCGTGCCTTATCGACTGAGGGGTCAGGCCAGAGCGGTGACAACATTGACAGCTACATCACACAAAATATCACCAGCGTTCTTTCCAAATACAGACCTTGAAAATGATCACTCTCGTTGCTTTCGATCTCGATGGAACGCTTGCCATCAGCAAGCAGCCATTGAAGGACTCCATGGGGGAGGCGCTTGCCGACCTCCTAGCTGTTGCCCACGTCTCGATCATCTCAGGGGGTGACTGGCCGCAGTTTGAGAAGCAAATCGCCAGCCGCTTGCCAGCACGTGCCGATCTGTCGAAGCTATGGCTTATGCCGACCACTGGAACCAAGTTATACCAGAACAAGGGTGATGGGTGGAAGGTGGTATATGCGGAGCTGTTCACCGATGATCAGAAGAAGAAGATCCTCGAGGCATTTGACTCTTCGCTGGAAGCCACTGGTTTCACACCAGAGAAGACCTGGGGCGAGCGTATTGAGGACCGCGGCAGCCAGATCACTTTCTCGGCACTCGGCCAGGAAGCGCCCATCTCTGCGAAGCAGCATTGGGACCCTGATTTCGCCAAGCGCAAGGTGATCCAGGTTGACTTGCAGAAGCGCCTGCCAGAACTGTCGATCAACATGGGCGGGACAACCTCCATCGATATTACAAAGAAGGGTGTTGACAAGGGATACGGCCTGAAGAGACTAAGCGAGGCGACCGGGCTTCCTCTTGAACAGATGATGTTTATCGGTGATGCTATCTTCCCAGGTGGTAACGATTATCCTGCCAAGCAGCTCGGGTTGCCCACCGTGGATGTCAAGGACCCAGAAGGGACTCTTTCCGCAATTGCCGCCATTGTCGCATGCCTCTCGTAATACACCACGTCCCAGAAGCTGAACTTCGATTCCATCGCGTTTAGACATGCATGAGTGCATTCACTGGATGATCATTGATGGCAAAAAAATCTCTTAAGGGTACTAGAATACGTGCGTTAACGGCAAAAATCCAAAATTATTTATGGGGACGTAAATCACTTCTAATTCGACTAGACGATGCCGACTGGCAATCTACTTTTGTCACCATGGTCAGGCATATAGACCTCACAACCTCCCACAAATCCAACCATTAATCTGAGAAAACGCCCCTTGATATTTCCCTTCATCATCCGACTATGAACGAAAGTCCCTTCTCAATTCCCAACACTAGCAGTCTTCGGCAAATCACTCCCCACGGCGCAAGTTGCGCCAGCGTCCACAGGTAGTATGACCCCCGTCACCCACCTCGCCTCATCTGAAGCCAGAAACCTCACCGCACACCCCGCATCCCACCCATTCCCCTCCGTCCCCAGTAAACTCCTCTTCCTCCTTGCCTCCCGCGCCTCCTCGCTCATCCCACCCGCATACATCATCGGCGTGTACAGCATCCCCGGACACACGCAATTGACTCTAATCCCATCCAACGCATGATGCGCCGCCATCGCACGCGTCATATTCACAATCGCCCCCTTACTCGTCGGGTAAAGCAAATGCGGCGTTCCGCCCCGGATGCCAGCTACACTACCCATATTCACGATGGAGCCACGCACCTGCCCTGTGTTCTTCTGCATGGCTGGGATCGCGTACTTGGCTGACAACACCATGCTACCGACATTGACCTCCATCCCCGCCGCCCACTCCACCATGTCAACATCCACAGCTGTACCGCGCGCGCCGCCAATCCCAACGTTATTTATGAGGATGTCGAGGCGACCGAAAGCTGAGACCGCGGCTGTGACCATGGCTTCGCAGTCTGTAGCTTTTGTGACGTCGCCGTAGAAGGCGAGGCCTTTCCCCTTCCCTTCTTCAGTGATCATCTCAACGGTCCTATTCGCCCAGTCTTTCTCGCGGTCTACGCAGAGAACGGACGCCCCTTGTTCGGCGAGGAGGATGGCTGCGGCACGACCGTTGCCGATGCCGTCGCCTGCGGACCCGGCGCCAGTTACTATGGCTACTTTACCAGCGAAGGAGCCGCTGATTGGCCTTGATGCCACTTCAGGTTGTTGACTCGTCATTATTGCTTAATGTTGATTATATTTCCTAATGATGGAGAGAATTGCATAGGAAAGCGGACGTTACCCTGGTGGAGAGTGGGGTGTTCGTAACTGTACCCCGCGTTTAGCCGCGGCGACTACAAAATTGACTGCATGCCTCGGGAACATCATTATCATGTTTGCTCTGGACCGCTTGAGAATACTAAATATTTGTAAATTCTCTAGTCATTATATCCGTTCAACCATTTATAAAGCTGCACGCCCTTAATAATAGTTTCAGCCTTGTCAATATCATAAATTTATGTTTCTCACCACAACTCTTTATGGTAGCACTCGCGATAGACAGGGCGATCTGAAAAATACATGATTTTGCTGCAATGCCTGCTTGCGCTATCTTTACATCGATCACACCATCTGTAGTCTGTTACCGTCTTCCCCTGCCCCCACCTCTGCCACTACCACTGTCGAAACCCTTCTCTCACTGTCACCACCTCTCATCCCCAACCTCCGAGCATCGACATTTAAGGCTTCACCATTTATTGACCTAGATAGTTTCTGAGTTGGACTGCAGCCTGGGATCTATCGTATGGCATATTTGCTTCTTGAACGCGAATGTCATATTCGAACTTTCCTTTGTCAATTGGGCATGACCACCCTTGGCCCGGGGGGAAATAGATTCCGAAACGCATTCCCAAAGCACTGTATGCATTGGTGACACGCAATTCTTGCTCTATTGGCACAGTGTTTTTGATGTCTGGTGCTACCAACCCCGCTGATTGCATCCTGTAAAAAGCCCGTGTTCTAGAATTTGAAACGGTAGAGTTAGCTAGCATTCTACGAACTGAACTTGTCAGATATATGAGAAAATAGCAATACTTACAGTCGCGGTGCATTGCATCTATCGAGTTTTAAAACAAGTCTAGCTTCATACGTGTCGAGGTGGTCCCCATCACATAGTTGAAGAGGCGAGTGATAGCATCACAAAACCTTGAGGCAGCGATACTCACTTACTAGACCTGGTGTTGCCGACCAAACTAAAAACTAACTGAAAGCTTAAGAACGGGTCAATCAGTAATTGGAGGTAGGGCTACCACATAGCCAATATAGTCCTCTTCTGCGTTTCTTGCAGTGTTGTTTGCAGTATATATGGCCCAGCATGTAAAGAACAGTCACATACGACCATAGACTCAAGAGAATTAGGCATCTCTGCCGGAGATGGTCGCTGAATGCGACGACTGTGACGTTTTTGTTGACGGTAACTTGACACCCGAATGTTGAATCGGGTGATTGGTTCCCAAGCCACTGCTGCTTTCATATAACAACAATACTACATAAAACGGTCAGATGTAAACTGCCATCGGAAAAGAGGGAGATAGGATAGCGAATTCGAGCACGAAGGAGAGGAGTTATAGATTACTGTAAACGCAGCTTGCGTAGTGAGCACATTATGATAACTATTCGATAACACCTAAGAGCTAGAGTACTTCAAAGGGTCGCCTACTGTAGGCGTCCCTTTTCCCAACAAAAAGAACGCGTTGATTCTGTCATGTGACTTGTTCTTATACAGTCATATATGTTCCGGCCCAAGCATATCTCGTGGTTGGGCCGGAACATATACCTAAACCACAGTTTATAAAACGTTACTTCACTTATTATAGTACAGTATATAGAACAGGCATTACAGTACTATATCTATACTTGCTTTCGATTGCAGTTAGACGGTCCTAAAATTCTGCACTCGTTTCCAGCTCTCCTGTAGACCATCTCTCTCCCTACACAACTCAATCCGCTCCTGTACAATACCTGGGTCCTCGCCCGCTAGCTCGGCGAGATCAGCCGCATTCTCTTCGCCATACAGGTGAGTCGTCACGTAATTGGAGGTGAAGAGGCGCAGAGGGCCATTTGGGCCAAGAAGGTGCCGCTCGACCACCTGCGTGGCGAAGTTGTCGACGAAGCGGTGCATGGCGACGTTGTAATAGGAGGCGAGGCTGTCGTGCGTGTTTAAGGAAGCAACAAGCCTGGCATCATGGGCGAGTATAGACCTGATGACTACGTCTGTGGAAATTGTGTTAACCTTTAACGGCGGGTCTGCCGCATGAGGTTGTTCGAGAACAGGGATCTGTGCTATGAGAGCCTTAGTGATGTGCGATATCCGCATTTGTTGGTAAAGCTGCCTCTTTTCTTGCCTCAGGGGGTTAAGTGTATGCAGCGAGGCATCTTCTTCATCATCTAGAAGGCGCCGCAGCTCGTCTTTTGCGTTTCTTGACGCCTTGGCGAAATCGTCTTGCAGCCACTGTTGCAACTTCACCCCAAGCTCTTTGTCAGGGCAAGCTGCTTTAATTATCCCAGCACTAACGTAATCCACAGTCTTCTGAACATTCTGTAGCGCGCTTATCGCGATGTGTTTCCAATTTGCCATTTGCTGCTTCCATAGCAGAGTTTTGACTGGGAGATTCACTTCATCTGCATCTTCTTTGCCTCTGTACCTCTCTATTGCCTCCTGTATCCAGCTGTAGGTTGGGGTGGCCAAAAGTGCTCCTGGCCACTCAAGCTCCGGCGTTCTACCAAGGAGATCAGCATCCTCGTTATGTGTCCTGAAGGGAACTTTAAGGCCTTTTTCATCCATAGAATTGTAGTAGTCTTGAAGACCGCTACGAATGAGCCTCCGAGCGAAAAGTTTCTCGTCGTTAACAATTTCGTAGCGCCCATCCAGGGCTGCCTCCGCGATTTTAGAATAAGCCATTGCAATGCGGTTGATGAGAACAAACTGAGCTTGATTTGTAGTTCGTGGTGGTCCTAGTTGGTCGATATGAGTTATGCACCTATCGAGCTTCGTCTCAATTTCGAGAAGCAAACCAGGAAAGCTCTGTTTGATATGTGTGTTGCGCATCTTCACGAGGGCTCTTTTCAAGTTATTCCTGCCGAGTTTATCTCTGGGCAAATATTTCCAGTCTTCGCCTTTGAAAAACTCCTCCTCAAGCTTGTCACGCTCATCATCAGTGATGGATAGCTCAGACGCCTGTCGATTCCGAAGGCCGTACCAGCCCTCCTTTAAGAAGCGCCGTGACTCTGACTGGTTTTTGTTTTGTATAAGACCAAATACCTAATCTTCGTAAGTAAACCTATTCCAGTAGAGTGCTCAAAGGCAATAATTACCCAATCATGTGACTGTTTTTGCTTCGTGTCACACTTATTAATAACTCCAATAACGCGAGATTCTTCGTCAGAAATGCCATTTAGCATCTGGAATATCTCTTGCCTCTCTAAATCTACCACATCGATGACAACACTGTTTCGTTAGTCCTACAATACTTTAAAAGGGGGTCAGTCTACGTACACAACAATGCTTCGCGGACTGTCCAAGTAACGCTTCACAAGTCCCTTTACGGTCTTGTACTCAGGGTGTGTTTCATTCCCTTTTGCTGCATTTAGAGTGGTTCAATTCATAAATAGAGGTAGCTTACCACGGACAAGACCTGGCACATCAACAATTGTGAAATTCGTCTCCTTTGGTCCGCGTCTAGTAATGCGCAGAGTTGAACTGCTAAGACGGTTGGGGTTCAGCTTAGAGGCCCCCGAATTTTTCTTACTAGCATCTCTGATGATGATTTTTTCTGCCTATACAAGGTTTAGTTCTAACATCAAGTAACGTTAAGAGGTATATTGATTTATATACCTGTTTGAAAATATTCGTCACCGCTGCCTTGTCTAAAGTAGCAGTTGGATTGAAATCCTTAGGCTGCCATGCAAGCAATTCCTTTCTCCGCTCGGGTGGCTCGTCCGCAGATGGATCGATGGAGATCTCAACAGTCATAGGTTCACTAGGCAATGTTCTCTGGAGAGTGATTTCGGTTGCAAACAGTGTGCACATCTGGTCATTGACTGGGAAGGGAATATCCGTCACGGCTTGAAGAACAGAGCTTTTCCCCGTGCTCTGATCGCCAACAACAACCAACTAAAAGAATTATAACTTGTTCGATGACAGGAGTAAGCTGCTCACTTGAGGGAGGTCGAGAGATTTAGACACATCAATCTTCTGGAGGTCGTCAATCAAATCTAGCTGCATTTGAGTTTGCTGGTCTTCAAAGTCGTATCCAAATGCCCCATCCGATGGCGCTTCTACAGACCCCATCGTGCCAAGTATAGCCCAGAGTTGTAAGATCAAATCAAGCTATAGGAGATTCAAGGCAATGGAAAAGATAAAGCAATGTATATACGGCAGAAAAAGCAGCAAAGACTTTAGGGGAAAACGAACTTAAGTTATTGCTTCTATTTAAACCTAGCCGCTGAGCTTCCAGCCCTTGCAGATGCGCACACTAAACTTATGGTGTTCCATTGCATAGAGATCATCCACAGCCATGGCAAGGCCGAGAGGTCAGGTCTTAGCCGTGCGTTTGTCTGTTCCTAGGGTCCAACATGGCGGTGACTAGGCTGTAGCATGGCCGCCATAGGACTGAGTTTTGCAGGGAATAGAGTATCACGAGCCTTGCGACCCTTGAGAGTATTGCCGTAAGTTGAAACTTTCTCCTAGGAATGGCTTTAGCAATACCTGGAAATGGAAACTCTACGTACGTAGCTGTTTCTTGTCAAACGAGTGGCGCATGCAACGACCCAAAAGCAGCGTTTCATCCGACCTACCCGCGTTGGCCCTTGGCTAATATCTACAAGTCACCTGCAGCATGTGGAACACCAACACAGCTAAACCCCAACTGAGTGCATATATATGCTACTACACTTAGTTGGGGCTTAGCTGTGTTGGTATTCTATGCTACTGCACTCAGTTGGGGCTTAGCTGTGTTGGTGTTTCACGCGCATACTCATCTATGATTTCGATGCTATAACAATAGCCCACATTCTGTGTATTACCCTGTGACGTCGTGGACCTAGAGCGGAGATGAAACGCCTCGTCTACGTTAGTGCGGGCGGCTCATCCCAGCGGCCCGCCAACGGACAGATCCACTTCATTCCAGTACTGTACATGCTTTTTACACGACTACGCAAGCACTGGAATCCTAGGAGTCTCAAAATTGCGATCAAGTGTTGAAAGCGAGATTGGCGCACGGATAGGAAGGAGCCTGCGCAGGTGCCTCGTCTTCGACCCTTATTCTTAGGTGTTTTGGTTGGCTTCGATTTTGAAGTCGATCCCAACAAGGGCATCAAGCTCCTGATGCCAGCGAGGCTGTAGATCAAGATCGCTAGCAGCTTCTCCCGGAGGGGTTGGGACTGGGCTATGAGACTAGACCGGAAGCGCAATCCTAGTGCCTTTTTCGTCTTTGGCTTCGGTTTCAACTCCAGGCCTAGAGTTGGGGGCTAAAAGTGTTAGGTAAGTTTTCGAACAAGAAGAGGCATTGTAATCGCAGACATAGGATGTAGCCTTTCGAGAGGCCTAAGGCGGATTTCAGAATCGACCAACCATTTCACGCTTCCATGAAGCCACTGTTGTAATCGAAGACACAGGATACGGCCTTTCGAGAGACTAGACGCAGATTTCGAATTCAACCAACCGTTTCCTGTTTTTAAGCGCTTTTTTGCCGCTTTTAGGCCGCTTTAGTAGTTGCTACAAGTAGAGAACTATAGGTGTTGAGGCAGTCGAGGTAAAAGCAGCATTAGCCCTAGAGCTAGAACAGGGAAACAGAAGGCTGAGAACAGGGGACAGATATAGAAGAAAGAGAACGAAGCTTCGCGTTCGCTCTGCTATAGAGGAGACTTAATGATGTTTATTATATGAAGTCACTGTCACATACGACCATAGACTTAAGAGAATTGGGCATCCCGTCCGCTCTGCCATACACAAGCTTAAGATCGGTGGATTAGTAGTTGGGTGGGTGACCACCAGCGAATACCCACTGTTGTATGTTTTTGCCACTTTTTTATACGATGTTTTTCCTATCGCTTCACTGCTCCTAAAAGTATATATATCATTCGATAAGTGAGTAACGGTCACATACGACCATAGACTCTAGAGAATTAGGCGTCCCGTCCGCTTTGCTATACACAAGCTTGCGTATCCTCTGGATAATGGTCTCAATCGTGCTAATAGACATAGCGCGGAATCTAGCCCTGTTGCCGCTTAAAGGGCGAGGAGAGGGTGAAGCGAGGGTGAGCAGGGTGAGCAGGGTGAGGCGACGCAACGTTTTCGTGTTTATCTAGAGTGTCAATTTCGTATAGTACTAGAGTATAGCCGTTTTAGCTCACGTATATTGTTCGGGTTGCTTGGTTATCTCGCTGCGAACAATCGACAAAAATGTGTGGAGCGGAAGATGGTCGGCTTAACTCTTTTTGAGGTGGTCACCTCCTTGACGTGCATTAAAGAGAGTTCTTAAGATATCTCGGCTGTAATGTTCTCGTCGCAGGAATCATTGATTAGGTGTTGGTTGTGATACCGAAAAGACATCCATGAATTGCGCGAAGTAGAGAAGCCACGTGATGAAGTTCCAAATAAGGACTTTGAAATTCTGCAAATAGTGCTTTCACGGATGTGGGGTCCGTACACGAAAGCGCCTAAATTGAAGTTTACATGGTCTTGTCATATTATACCATCACTAATCCGGCCCACAACGTCACCTATATCCTGATATCCCTGCCTCATGACTAATATGCTTCAGCCTTTCTCCCAAAGTAGATACACAGTTAATTCGAGATAAGGCTACCGCTGCCAGCTTGCCCAGCTTGCATAGTTTGACGTGAGGCTATGTCAGCCCGAGAAAGTGAGTTTCTGTTTTGAACTCTGCGAACTCAGAAAGCGAGTAAGTACCTATATCACAGCTGTACGTTTGTGAGCACCGGCTCTGCCAAGATGATTAGTGTCTGCAGTCTCGATGAATGCATTTACTTTCTACCACATAGTGTACATCGAGCGCTTAGACAACATCCATGATTAGTGCGTGAATTGTCCCGGACGGGCGTGACAATAGCTGTACAGGTTCATAACCAACATATTCCCCATCTTTTAGCAATTCTGTTTGTCTTCCATACACACACACTTCTACTAATAATGGAATGGCCAGAGTTTACAAACCTGTACGACGGCATCAAGCCTCCGCCGGGCGTTTATGTTCCTGAGCGCGAAGAGCTCCTCGCCGGCAACTGTGCAGAGCGCTCACCCCGCTACTCCTTTGCATACCCACCGGAAGCGCCCGCATTCTGGGTCAAGTATAGCTTTGCAGGATATTAGAATGAGATATGCGCCCAAGTCGTGGCGTACGATGGTCTTCGGCAGCTCGGATCTGTGGTGCAGGCGCCAGGAGTATATTACGCCTTCAAAGAAGGGACAAGTACTTACATACTTATGGAGTACATTCCAGGAAAGACTGCAGAAGAGTGCTTGAAGGAAGCTCAAGACGAGGCACAAAAAGAAAGTATCTATCAATCCATAGGCTCCGCACTCAGTGAACTTTACCGTATGCCTATCCCTGAATCCCGGCGGCAGCGACCAGCTGCCATCTCCAGCGAGAAGTTTCGCCATAACATCTTCGAATGTTATCTGCAAGCTCCCCGTCATCACGAAAGCACGAAGCAATTCGAGGATCATATCAACGAGGTTAGTTCCTACCTCAATATGGTCCATGTCTCAGGCAGACGGTCTAACAAAACGCACGTAGTTCCTATGGTTAGCCAAGCGAAAAGAGCAACTCCATGACCTCGATCGAGAGCCTATGGTTTTCTGCCAATCGGATATATTCCATGGGAACTTTATGATCGATGCGGATAACCGGGTAACAGCCATTGATTTCGCTGACTCGAGCGTCGTTCCGTCTAGCTTGGCAAAATTCTCAGCGCGTTTTCACAATCTCGGCGTCGACATCAGTCAGTGGGTAAACGTCCCATCCACCGAAGGAATCGATAACACACAGGCACTGCTGGTGGCATATGGCCCCATGACAATAGCGTCGGGTTCGTTCGTAAGAGTCGGTGGCAGGATGCCTGGCGGAGATGAAGAGACTCAGAACAGAATCAACCAGGCTTTGCAACACGAGGTGAGGGGGTATCCCAGACCTTTCGGGCCAACGCTGGGCGAAGTCATTGCTGCGCAGAAGGCAAGTGGCAAGCTATCAGAGGAAGGAGGTGGCTTCAAGCCACATAACATACCTTCTGACACCAGCGCCTCGGGCTACATGGCCAGCAAACCGCGCATACTCCGCAAACTCCGCCACGAGCTGGCCTAATTTTGAAACGTATCGGGAAAAGCGTGAACGCTGGAAACTGTCCTTGTTTGTTTGCGATAAGGGGACAATTACTTTCGTATCACACAACTAACTACAATATGCGCGTGGCTAGCAACCAGCACCCTTCGGGGTAATTCACATGGATGGGTTAAGCCCATAAGCAACAATCGCCGTCCCGCTCCAAAGCATAATCTGCTCCTCCATGCCCAAGCCTCCCATCTCGCACATCCTCTCCACCACCGCCTTCCACTTCTTCCACGCATCATCGCCAACGCCCGCCGTGCAGACCGGCCAGTCGCTTCCGAACATCAGCCTCCCGCGGAACGCCGCCAGGATGACAGAGAGCCAGGGCAGGATGGCGGCGAATATGTGGTTTGCGGATTCGGTTTTCAGGGAGTCCGGCAGCTCGGACAGGCACCCGCTGAGCTTCATGTAGGTGTTCTTGGCTTGGGATAGCTCGAACATGGCCTCGCGCCACTTTTGAAAGCGGGGGTTCTCATGGAGCTCGTCGGGTGGGAGAGTGCAAATGGAAAAATCGGGCTTGCAGAGGTGGTCTGTAATTCGTGTTAGCACATAAAAACAGAAATCCGCATAAAGTGGCGGTATCGGGGAAAGGGTTTACACATACTGATCACAATCCTAACTTTCTGTGCATCATGAACACCCTCATGAGCCAATCGAACCATCGTCACCGCCTCCTCCAACTGCCAATCCCCCCCACTGCGCTGATCAACCCCCAAATCAAAGGTCAGCTTCTCCCTCCCCAACAGCTTCAAGCCCTCAATAAAGCCCCCCCCCAGCATAGTTCCCTTCGGCTTAGACTGCACCAAATAGCGAAACCCAGAGAGCCTCTTCTCCGCCTCCCCCGCCACCTCGCGCGCCCGCGCCACATAGCGCTCCATCACCGCCGCCCCGCTCGGCAGAGGCGCCCACGGCACAAACCCCTGCACCAGCTTGGCGTGGGTCTCGTCGTGGCCCTCGCCCTCTTTGGGCTCGCCAGCGGCAACGCGTCGGATCCAGTCGAGCTCCATCAGGGGTCCGGCCCAACCGCTGCCGTCAGCCTCGCCAGACGCGAGGTCATGCTCGCGGTCGGTCTCGAGGAAGACGAAGCCCTCGAGTTCGGGGGGCGAGGTGGTGGCAGCGGTGTATTCGTCGAGGGAGTGCTGTTTTGTGGCCAGGGGGGAGTTGGGGTCGAACCAGGCGAGGGTGCGGACCTCAGATGCGGGGTAGAGATGGATATGGGAGTCGATGATGGGGTATTTGGGGATGACGATGGGAGTCTCGGCTGTTGTGGATGCCATGATTGATTGTGATTTCGATTTGGATGGATTATTGATAGGTATTTGATTTTGAAGTTCAGTATGAATTGCTTGTTGAATCGTTTTGTTGATGGTTCAGCTGCATCTAGCTGATTCAGCTATTAATGTGGGGTTTAGCTCGCAAGGCTGAGGCATGTCGTTTAGGGGTCGTAGGGTCCAAGCTCCTTCAGTGGTGGACACCGACGAAATGCCGGTCGGGGGGAGTTTTCCCGAAGACGGCGGGGTTACGGGACCAAGTCGTGTAATTGTATGACCATTCTGGTTCACCTCGGGGTCTTATTACTGTTTGCATCCACCACTCTTCCTTTTAATATTCAACAAAGTAGACTGAGATTTCTCGTTACATTTCTATTCCTTCTACCTTATTATTATAGAAGTAGTGAGTACTCCCAGTCTCCAAGCAAGCTCAAACTAACCAAGTAAACAGACCCAATAGACGAAAGTGCGGGGTAATTTATCAGTTTATCATCACCACCACCACCACCACCAAACTCCCACAATGGCCTCCCCACCACCAGGCGGCGTCTACGTCCCCGTCCCAACCTTCTTCGTCGGCAAGACCGCCGCAAACTACAATGCGGCCGCCGCTCCCTTCGACGCCGAGACGCAATCCAAGCACTCCATCCACCTAGCCAAAAGCGGCATCCGCGGGCTCGTCATCCTCGGCAGCACCGGCGAGGCAGTCCACCTCACCAACAAGGAGCGCTTTGAAGTTTTGTCTTCCCAGCGCAAGGCCCTTGACGAGGCGGGCTTCAAGGATTACCCCATCATTGCGGGGACAGCCACCCAAGATATCGAGGGAACGGTTGAGCAGCTCCAGGAAGCCCAGAAGGCGGGCGCGCAATGGGGTCTCTGTCTCGCACCTGGCTACTTCGCCGGTGCCGTTACTCAAGAGGGAATCGTGAAATGGTTCCAAGCCATTGCTGACCGGAGTCCAATTCCCATCATGATGTTCGTTCTCCCCTCACCCCGCTCCAAAGTTCGAGCCGCACCAGCTAACAACCCCCCAGCTACCACTACCCCGGCGTCTCCAACAACGTCAAAGTCACCCCCTCCACCTACTCCACCCTCTCCGCCCACCCCAACATCGTCGGCTGCAAGCTCTCCCACGGCGACATCTCATACCACGCCCAGATCGGAGCGAACCCCCGTATCGACCACAGCCACTTCCACACCTTCACTGGACTCGGACAACAGCTCCTCCCCATCCTGGCCTTGGGGTGCGCAGGCACAATCGACGGCAGTGCCGGATTCTTCCCTAAGTCGGTGGTGCACCTGTACGACCTGTGTGTTAAGGAGGGTAAGACTGCGGAGGATATCAAGGAGGCGAGGGCGCTGCAGTATAAGATTAGTGCTGTGGAGGAGCTGGTGGTGAGGTTTGGGACGGTGGGGATTAAGGAGGCGGTTTCGAGGGTTTTGGGGCTGGGAGAGAGGGATGGGACGAGGTTGCCGCTTGTGGGGGGGATTCCGGGGGG
>JPJV01001082.1:0-19213 GCA_000750745.1 Pseudogymnoascus sp. VKM F-4281 (FW-2241)
GCTCCGGAGCTTGCAGATTGCAGTAAAAATCATAGCCCGAGTAGCTCCAAGCCCTAGGTAGTACTGCTCAAAGATCCATTTCTTAAGGGCCTGTGTCTGCGCAGTAGAGAGCACCTTATTCTGACCGCCTCGTGGGGGGGCTCGCCGAGCAAGTCGGGCAATGCTTGACCGTATTGATGATTTTGGAACTTTAAAAATCCGACTGGCAGTAGTTGCAGTTTCAGAGGGGTTCTCTGCTAGCCATTCACAGGCATTTGATAAAGGGGTCCCTTCCATTGAATGAATTACATGTAATTACTATATAAAACACTATGTACAGCTATGATAATGGTTTTGTCGAGGAGTAGCGGTGAACAGCTGCAAGTTGCGACGGGGCGCGTTCGCTTCCTCCAACCTTGAGCGCAAGCGAAAAAAGGTTGGTCTCGACGATTACATGTACGTTAGGTAAATATAATTTAGTGCTTAAAGAAACTGTGATGAAAATAATCACTTCGCACAAAAGTGATATTTATAGCAACTGCAATGAAAATAAGACACCCGGCCACCCAGCGCTACAGTCAACAATCAAGGAGCCAGTTACCTACGTAGACATGAAGATAAAGAGATAAATCCCCGTTGGCTCAGTGTGTATCCGTAGGTTTTAGTAGTCCCACTTTAGAAATTGGTGGTAATCGCCGGACTAACAGTATACCCGAATACCCGATGCGTCTGGCGAGTTTGGAGGTTCACCAAGCTGCAACAAGCTTTCGAACGACGTCAACAACATCTCTAACACAACCATTTATTTACGGCCTCAACGTCTAAACCCACAAAGATGCTTGCCCGGACCGAACTGTGCCTGCGCACAGCAGCTGTGAACTGCCGATTCCAGCCTTCGCTCACAGCTACAAACTCATATCACACGACCATCCCGTCAAAAAGCCAGTCGCAACAGCCACAAACCAGCCGACCGCGGCTCGTCACATCCAAGAAATCTCCCTCGCAATCAGCTTCTCAGATCGTTAAATACGCATCGACCACTGCCTCTACGGCCAACACAGCTTCGACAGCACAACCTCTCTCCTCCCCGGCGGACCGCCTTACCTGGAACGCGTTTTTTAAGCTTCGCAAGACACGGAGGCGCATACAGCTTGGATCATCCGTGGGAACAAGTTTTGGTGGCATGCTAGGTGGTGCACAGGCGCTGGCCGTCTCGGATATGGATAGCCTCGTTGGGCAGGTGCCGTTGGACCCCTTCATCACACTGGGCTTGATCACTTTCAGCTGCGGAGGCATTGGATGGCTCCTAGGGCCTATTGTCGGGACGGGGATCTTTAATACGATGAATCGGAAGTATATACCCGATATGGCAGCGGTAAGAGCTCGTTGGACTGGTGATTTTTGAGGAATGGAAGCTAATCAATCGACAGAAAGAGGTAGAGTTCTATAGGCGCATCAAGAAGTTCAGAGTCGACCCTTCGGCGTCCTCAATGGCGAACCCGGTACCTGATTACTACGGAGAGAAGATATCGAGTGTGGCTGGATACAGACAGTGGCTCAAGGACCAAAGAGCTTTTAACAAGAAGCGGACTACTTATGTTGCTTAAAGTGTAAGGATTGTGGGGGGCGACATTGAAATAAAATGGGTATATTGAAACTCATATGTACAATTGCAATACGTGGCTAGATAGGTTACATCATCGGCGTTAGAGTCTCTCCCTGTAGCTGCATATCGAAGGGTTAGCGGAGGTGCTACGGAGGAAAGAACACTCTAGATCCAATCACTCATTTATATTTCCTTTATTTGACGAGAATCTTTTTTATAGTGACTAATATGTTTATACACGTCTAGTATTCTGGCCAGCTGTTGTCAACATCTTTTTTCCATGCCCGCAGGCCCCCCTTTATGTCTAAAATTGGCCTTCTCCCGTTGTCACCTAGCCCGCTCTCCTTAAGCTTCTTCGTGATGACCTGGGAGTCATTCCCAAGACGGCAAATTACATATATCGGTGCATCAGCAGGGCATCTCTCTGGTAGCCAAGGATATGACGCGTCGAGATTTCCCTGCAACTTCGAGAACGGGACATTGATGCTTCCATCAACATGGCAGATATCGAACTGAACCTTCTCCCTCACATCTAGTAGGACATGTTCCCCTTTGGGACCAGTATTTCTCAACTCGGAGTATTGCCCAGCAGATATCTGCTCCTCAGCCGATAGAAGATTAACTGGCGCTGCTGCACCGCAGAAAGCCACGTAATCCAATGACCCCGACGTCAGAGACTCCGGTGTCAGCCCCGCCTGGGCTGAGCAAGCAAAACAATCCGGTCGCCTTTGTCGCAATCGGACGGTACGGAATGGACTTGGACTGTTGGCTGAAAAAAGGAGAAGTGAAGGGGATGGTAGAGTCTTAGACTCTTGGAATTCTGCATCATCAGAGGTATGGCTAACCTTCAGTCCAGCTGTAATTAACTTGATAGCCTCCACGGCCTGTAGAACTCCCATGACGCCAACAACAGGACCGAGGATGCCTCCATCGCCGCAGCTGACAACTTGGTTTGCGGGTGGTGGCTTGGGAAATATGCACCTGTAGCAAGGGCCACCAGAATTAGATCCTTGAGGTGCTGCTGGGTAGTTAAGCACCATGAGCTGGCCATCAGTCCGCAGTGCCGAAGCGGACACTAGTGGCTTTTGGAGCAAAACGCAGATGTCTGATATGAGATATCTCGACTTGGGATGATCGGTGCAATCGAGGACGATGTCATAATGAGAGACAATTTTTGCCGCATTCTCAGGGGACAAGTGCTCTCGATATGCTTTGTACTCGACGTGGGGGTTGAGGCCTTTGAGGCTGTGGATGGCACTGTCCACCTTCCACAACCCAACGGTAGAACTGCTGTGAAGAATTTGCCGGTGTAGGTTTGATACCTCTACCGTGTCCCCGTCGACTATTCCAAGAGATTTTACACCGGCACCTGCAATATATGCAGCGGCTGGGCAACCTAAACCCCCAGCTCCAACTATGAGAACGGAAGCAGCATGTAGGCGTAGTTGACCTGCCTTAGTTAGTCTCGTGATGGGCTTCGAAGATGCTATTACATGCTGACCTTGAATACCAATACTTGGTACAATCATTTGTCGGCCATATCGTAGATACTCCTCAGGTGTGAGAGGCCACTTGCTATCTTTTAAAACCTCGAGTTCATCAGGCCCCTCCTCCACGAGTCTGTTCGGAGAACCCCGCCTTTCGAGGTCTGCAAGCTCGTCTTTGAGATGCTCCAATCTCAACTCAGTTGCTAAAATAAGCTGTCTCAACGCCGCTGCGTCATCGTTTTCCGACTCCATGCTACAATGTTTAATTTAAAGACATGATTTCTTCATGGAGTATTCGAAGTTAGACAGTGACGGACAAGGGAGGGACGACCAGCCCAGAATGTGCACGGACCTCATGGCGGGGCAGAAACACCGCACTGATACCAAAGCCTCAGCCTTGCGGAATCACAACCTCACCGCGGTCAAAAAATTCACCACAATGGAGCAACCAGTATTTAACAAGGAGCTACACATTAAGTACTGGCGTCGCTGTCTTGTATCTGTACTGCCTACAGAATACACCAGCACCGACTCGTCACGACTTTCTTTGGGCTTCTTTATCCTATCTGCATTTGATCTGCTCGGTGTTACCGGAGACCAACTAGACCACAAAGATGTCGCTGGTCTCAAGCAATGGATCCTCAATTGCGAGCATCCGAATGGGGGGTTTTGTGGAAGCCCAAATCACAAATACCCCAGTGCCTACTATCGGACCGTGACGGACACTCCGTCTGACATGGATCCGGCAAATTTACCAGCAACCTTCTTTGCACTTATGGCTCTCAACTTTGTGGGAAAGGTTGGCGAGGTGGACCGCAAAAAGTGTTTGAAGTGGCTACAGAAAATGCAACGAGAAGATGGCAGTTTTGGAGAGACGTTGGGGAAGGACGGGAAGATTGAAGGCGGGCGGGATATGCGATATTGTCAGTGCGCCGCGGCAATACGGTGGATCCTAAGGGGGGATTTGAAGTCAAAAAGCCAGAAGGAGGTTGACGATATCGATGTTGATCGATTGGTGAGGCATATACGCAAGGCAGAGGTAAGTTGGAGCCTATGAAGCTGGGACCAAAGCTGACTTCTTGCAGACTTATGATGGAGGTTTTGGAGAGAGCTTTGAACACGAGTCTCATGCTGGCTATACATACTGCGGAATTGCTTCTTTGAGCAATCTCGGCCGTCTCCCAGAATCATTATCGAAGTCTGAGGGGGAGACCGAGCCTTCGAAATCAAAACTAACGGGGGTTACCAACGCCCAGGATACTATACGCTGGTTAATGTCACGACAAGTCAATTATGTAGACTCGGAGGATGAAGAAGAAGAAGAAGATGACGAAGAGTCCAAAACAAAACCAGCATCATCTTCTGCGAATAACGAAATAGACCAGCTGGCAGCGGCAGGCTTATCTCTGCAAGACACATATGCTATTGGGTGCAACGGCAGGCTCAATAAGGGGCCCGATACGTGTTACAGCTTCTGGGTTGATGCATCTCTTTATGTGAGTACATGGTTCGAATGAAATAGATAACCCTATACTAATAATGTAAGATTTTGGGCCAGTCTAAGCTCATCGATAAAGAGGGATCGCGACGTTGGCTTATCGAAGAAACGCAACACATGATAGGGGGATTTGCCAAGGAACCAGGCTACCCTCCTGGTATGATGATACACTAGCCTGCGTATCGTTTGACCCGTCGCTAATATAAAGTAGATATTTATCACTCTTACCTTGGCCTGGGCACATTAGCAATGCTCGGAGAACCAGCCCTTAAGGCTTTTGACCCCGTTTTATGTGCTAGCCAGGAGGCAAAATCCAAGATCGAGCGCGACATTGCGGAATTCTTAGAGCCGGATGCACCAGGGAAGTCTGTGTGGGACAACATAGCTCTTATGGGGGATATGATTCCCGTAGGCTCGGACGGTAAGTTTCCCAAGTTCTGGACCGATGCTGAGGAGGAGTATAAAAAAATGCAACAAGAGGGGACTTTGCCGCTACAGCGCTTTGAGCCTCAAAATGTGTGGAGCGGCGAGACTTAGGCATATAGACCAATATAATGATACCCGAATCCGAAAATTGCTATGAGGCGTCAAACATGATAAAATTGCGAATGAAAGAACATATGTAGTAACGAACGTCTCTGGGTAAATCTGCCCGAGCTCTAATTTGACCAAGATGACGAATTATGGCACTCTCAATCCTCCGATTCTGCTTTCTTCCAGGCCTCCTTGGCGGCCGTTGGGTCCCATTCCTCGTCTTGTAGCATGCCACTATCAATAATCTCTTTGAAATTATTTACACTCAGCAAAATGGCCACCTTTTCATTTTCCCCTTTACAGTACAACTTCTTGTATTCAGACACCGGCAAGACCCTATAGCCGCATTTATCGATTAAAACACCGAGAGCTCCCGAAGTTGAGGATGCAGAGTTCATTATGATGCCGATATCAGCATGGAGAAGAGGAGAGAGGTCCGTCGGTGAGTCGCCTATGTATACTGTGAGAAGCGGAGGGGAACTGAATCCGGAATCGAAGTCAAATAGCGTGACTTTCTGGGCGAAAAGCTTGTCAGCCGTTGTGAGGATGTGAGTACGTTTTTTATTCAGCTGGTGGCCCTCAGTATTGAACGTCGTCTCGAAGAGATCATAAAACGCAACATACCATATGTAGTGGGTAACCGATAATCGTGCCTTTCGTACCGTCGGCATCGTTCGCCTTAATAGACATAACATGATAGCTGCGGAGTTCAGGCAAAGCCGCATTTAACACCCCTCTCACCCACCTCCAACTCCAGTTCACACTCACCACCCCCCATTGAAGATTATGTTGCCAAATCCATCTAACAAACTCTGGAAAGTCTTCCCTTACTACTACCGCCCTATCCTTCCCACCCTGTGGGTCACCTGCTGTGGCTGCTGCCCTTCCCATCTCTAGGAATGCTTCCCTTGAAACACCCTTAAAAACACCGGATTCCCCTACTCTTTCCACGCTAGCCCATTCGACATCCTTCAGCGCATCCAGGGAACGTTGTTCCCTCTCCAGCTTTCTGAGTCCCGTGACTGCAACGCCATCACTGGGTTCTTGGTTCTCTTTTTCATAGTGCGCCGAGAGGTCGGCCAGGTACTGCGATTTGCAGTTGCTCCATGCTTCGGCTTGGGGGGTCTGACTGAGTTCCGAAGGTGACAGGGACGGGTGGATGTGGGCTATGGCGGACTGGACAAGGGGTTCAATAGTATCCTTTGCAGTAATTGTGCCGTCGAAATCGAGGACTATCTGGATTGTTCGGTGCTGGAACATACTGGGCGAAGAATAATGATGGGCCGTGAGGGGGTGCGACAAGGCTGTCACCGCCGCTCGTGGGCAAATTGGCGGAGCGAAGATACCGAGATACAGGCGTGAGGAGATAATCATACTTTGGGGGCCAAGGCAGCGGTGGCAAGACCACGTCGACGATATTAGACGGTGGCTGAGCATTTATTCTCCTTTGAAGGTTATCAGGACATTTTTGATCTAGATCAGGCGAAACTATGGTTCTATTTATTATTACTCACTCAAGCCTCAAAACACGTGACATTTAAATATATGAGGTGGTTAAGGGTCTCCCCGCTACACAAATGGGTATATATATGTGTATCTAAATTATTCTAGCGTAGCGAAGCTAGCAAAAGCTTCTTGTAACCTTCCACTGCTTCTTCCAAGTCAGAGATCTTCAGGTGTTCATGATCTGAGTGCGCCAGGAGAATACTCCCAGGACCATACAGATACCGCTTGTGATCACCATCCAGGTGCAATATATCAGTTCCATAATTGGCGACCATCGACTCAAAACCTGAAATCCTCATTAGCAACTACCCATCGTTTGCTGGAATCTCTGCTTACCTTCAACATCATGGTTAATCGGTACTGGCCCGTAGGCTCCCGGAGCATAAGTGATAATCACATCGGGCGCGACGGCCCCCAGAGCGTCACTGATGGTCCTCTGCAGAACTTCAGGATCACCATCCGCTACACGTACAGACACGAGCGCATATGCATCAGCGGCAATGACATTGTCCGCCACGCCCCCATCCATACGACCTATGTTGTATGTGGTATTACCGAATCTCTCACTCCGCGGCCACTCAATATTCGCCAGTTCAGCCAACGCAGGAATTAGCATGTCGTTTGCATTCCGTCCGACTTCAGGGTATCCTGAGTGACCGCCTTTGCCATGAGCGTCGAGGCGAAATTTCATGATTCCTTTGTGCCCGCTAGCAAGCTTGAGTTCTGTTGGCTCCCCGAAAATGACAGACTCCCAAGAGAGCCCCATGTCGTTAAATTTGAGCATTCCTGCGCCGTTCACCTCTTCGCCAACCACAAACAACATCCCTACATCGCCTTCAGAAATCGACTCTGACTCACGCAGTGCTTCTACAGCTTTGATTTGTGCGGCAACAGCGCCTTTTGCGTCGACGCTTCCACGGCCCCATATCTCATCACCGCGGCGTTCATACGGCCAGAATGGAGGGACTGTATCGATGTGCGATGTTATGAGCGTCCGTGTATGGCTTTCGGAGCCGATATATGCAAATATGTTCTCTCTTGGTGGATCCGTGGATACAACTTGGGATTTCACTGTGAAGCCCGCTCCTTCCAGATAGGACGCCAGCCATTGGGAAACATCATGCTCTGAGCTAGAGATGGAAGGGATCTCAATCAGGGACTTGTGGAGGCTCAAGAGGCCGGAGAGCGACAAGGATTCAGAGCCTGTGTTATGTAGTGGCATTTGTGGGCTAATTGAAAGCGCCGAAACGGCGTAGCTAGCAAGAATAACATTTGCAAAAACCGCCTTTGTAGAAGCTACAGGGAACCGCATTTTAACCGTGGAGTGAATAGTAAGTGGTGATATCATCACTTGGCTCACCAATACCCGACGTTGGTGGTCCGACGCACGGACTGTACGCTATGGCAGCTGCCGACTGCGGCTCGGATAAACCCAACGCCTAAAACAGCTCGATCTGAGCAAGGGTTTGCTTACCTTATTGTCGCAGCCTCCTACATTTCCGGTCGCCAGCTCGCATGCCAACAATGAAACCGTGTCAAACATTTATCGCTTGATCTTCAACTTTTGTTATAACCATCTACTGCCTCACCTTAAAATTTGTATTGCGCGCGCGCGCTCAGTAAAAATACTAGCCAGCTAGCTACCATGCCTCTCATCAGCGCAGGCACGATCATTCGCTCAATATGCCTGTTCCATATCACCCTGGGCTTCTTCTTCCTTACGTCGCCCCATACTATAGCTGACCAGACGCTCGTCTTTATTATGGGCGAAGCTATGGGCCTTGTGCGTTGTATCCTTTCCCCCTTGCATGCGCGAGCTCTAACGTCCCTAGCCTAACGTCCGCGCGTTCGACTCCCCATCTGCGCCTCTCGCTTTCCTGGGAGCTACACTGGCCATCTGGGGCCTCAGCGACCTTGTCGCCGTCTCCCAGCCGGAAGAAATCACAAACCACTACTGGTCATCCCAGGCTCCCATCCGGCTCGTCCTCTTCTTCGCTTTGGCAGGTTATAGCTACCTGTTTTCGGCAAAGTCGCCAATGTATAAGACGTCTGGGTACATCTCAAGCTCATGGGGGGAGGGCCTGAAGAACAGGGTGTTGTTCACGTGGGCGTTTGTGGAGATGATTACGTGGTTCTGGGTATGGACGACGCTGAGGGAGGAGCGGAGGGAGATGTTGATTAAGGCACAGGAAAAGAGAGCGCGAGAGGAGGAACTGATGTAAGATATATATGTCACGAATGGTACGAAATTATCACGTTATTTTAATTGAATGTCTGTTATTTTCATGTGCCGAAATACACTATCCGTGAAGCGGAGTGAGATCTGAGCATTAGAACTAGACATGTATCCTCGAACGAGCCCTATCTACTAATCTACTAGCCATGCGTTTCCTTAGTTCGCTATGCAACGCGCCATAACCATGCCCATGACTTCGCTCATGACTTCGCTCAAACAGAATCCTTCACTTCTTAACCTCGTCCACCCGGAGAGCAGCCAGTCCGATGACCGACTCCTTCCAGCTGTCGACCATCTCTCCGACCCACCACTCACAAAACTCTTGGCCGAGCTCTTGCGCGATCCAACGCCCTGGTGTATGGGCAAACTTGGGGTCCCACCATTCCATGATCCCGACATCTGGGTCACCCACTGGCTCCTCCCATAGCCAAGTCATGACCCTGTCGATCCACCCACCGCCATTCATCTTCACGTTGACCTTTTCAGCGGCATCAGCCACCAATTTTTGGATTTCTTGTGCCTTGGTAGCCAAGCGGTCCAACTCCTCACGGGTTTTGGAATGGGTTTCCACCGACTTTCCATTGACGAACTTGGCCGCCGCGATGACCAGCGATGTTGTCTCGTGTGCAAGGTACAGTGGGTGGAGTGTCCCATTGAAGCTGGGGTAGTACCTGATGGCATCGAGGTCGATATTGCAGACGTTCTTGAGATTCCCCAAGAACCTACCAATATTGGTAATGGCTTGGCGTGGGCCCTTCTGGCGGGTCACGTCGAGCTTCTGGTTCTCGAGGCAGCAGGCGACGAGCAAGTGGCAGATGGCAACGGCAACGGCATGCTGGCACGTCTCGTGTCCAGTCATGTCGACTCGCATGCGGAGGCTTTCCATGACAGAGAAGGACCTCTCGAGATTCTTCAGAGCACTGGCGGTTTTTGACTTGCCGTCAGTTGGGTTGCGGAAAAGCATCCAGAGCTCATCTATCAGCAAAGCGCTACGCGCACGGAAATCCTATTGAATATCAGCAAGGTCCATATCCAGAATACAATATTAGTGGTAAAACTTACACCTGGTGGTGGCCCTAAGCGCAGCCACATTTCGACCGAGGCACAATCAGAGGTCTCGAAATCGGGGTAGCACTTGAAATCCAAGTTATCGGCGAAATAGTTGGTTATTGGGTTAGCCGCTGTCTGATGTTAGCCTAATCCGTACCGGCGACTTTAGTTAGACTTACGGAGCAAATCATATCCCTGGCTCTCTCTGGTGAAAACCGCGTTCTGGTCTGTGATACGCACAATCTTTCGCAGCTCAACGACGGTTATAGCAGCTCCAATACTGCGCGACAGCCTGTCAGAGGCATTCACGAGTTGGCAGACTGAATCGTAACTTCCTGCTTCGAATGATCTACGGTTGTTGTTATTGATCTGGCCGCGGACATTTCCGTACATGCGCTGAACGCTGGCGATATTAGCCGCAGGATCGAGAGTCTGAGCGGTGCCGTTGATCTCGTCTTGAACTGGGTGCGGATGGAGAGACGAAATTCGGTCGAAGATGATGTATCCAAGCGTATCTCCTTGAATCTGCTTGATGTTCAACTTGTTGTAAGCTCTCAAAGCAAGAGAGCCTGCGCCCAACAAGGAGTATAGTTTGACCAGCAGCAGTAGGATTTGAGTGTTCGCAGCCGACTTGGAATGAGCAAACTCGAGTAAGGCTGCCGCTTGAATGAGACGTTGATGGCCATGTCTCATTTCGAACTCATGTGGTTTGGCCCAGAATCGGGTATATGGGGTTGCCGTCAACTTGATAAGGCCAACTGCAGCCATAATAGCCATGTCATCAAGAGGGTGGATGTCAGTTGGAAGCAGCTTAAGATGTTTAGGTATTCCGATGGGGCATCCTTGCACCCATGGTCCGCCGATATTGAAACCCTTCATGGCGGTGGAATAATCTCTGACGAGCCTCATGATGTTTGCCTTCTGGCATTTTTCGCACCACACATAACGCTTATTTCCGCACCAAGCGCAGGGTGTATACTCGTCATTGGACTCGACAGTAGACGCGATAGACTCATGGTCAGCCCCACTTGGGATAGGAGGAAGGTTGCAGTTGAAGTAGAAAATTTCCAACTTCTGCAATGTAACATGGGACGTACGAAGTCCAACATCCGATAACTAGTCATTGTTAGTATGGTCACCTTTATTTTGATTGCGAGTTCATGATGCTTACCTCCTCGCGTGGAGCAACAATGGGCGTCTCACCATCTCCAGCATCTTCCAGCCAAGCCCATGGAAAGCGAAGGCCTAGAATAGGTATTCCCTTGCCAAATAGCTCTTGGATCTCTCCCTGTGAAAATGACTCAACATAGTCTTTCACATCGTCGAATGCCGAAGCGGTATGTCCATATTGGGACAGGTGCGTCATAAGGGCGCCTTGCCTAGGATCGATTCCGGAGAAACGTGATCCTGATGGGATCACAAAGGTACGATCTTCGCCATCTCTCTCCAATTTGAAGCAGAAGGACAAATTGGCCAATGAAGCGTTACGCTTGTAGGTTTTGTTGAGGCCTGAATTAGGAGATAGGTGTGCTTTGATTTGGTCACGAACTATGTCGTGAGACCTGCCCAAATTAGCGCGTGTCGGATATAATAAGGCTCTCCTTAACGATTTTTTTTTTACTTACTCTTTGGTTTGGAGGGCAATCGCAGCATCAATAAATGCTTCCCACACCTTCCAATCAGCACCTCTAGCATCAATCATTTTCCCAGTAGTGGTCGATTGTGCACCCTCCAGTAGTTCGTTGCAGACATCAATCAGTTCTGGCCATGCTCGAACATCCTCCAACAGAAGAACATGATCTCTCTTGAACACCCATTCTCCTTTAGCGATCTTTGAATTTACTCCAATATATGGGTCTTTATAAGCCTTCAGACGATCTTCTGTCTGGCCGTTGGCCTCCAATATTCTATGGAACAGTAGGAGTTCCTGCGGGGTTTGCAGAGATCTAACCGGGAGGGGAGATTTCCCCTAAACTTGGTCAGCATGGATTGCGAATGGCAAAAAATGTGATTTTGTACTTACAGCTGCTGCGATGGTGGCATCTGCAAATGTCTGCATGATGCGGCCTGCTACGGTCAGCAAAATGTGTCTCTTCTGTGGATCACATTCGCGAGTTTCCTATGTTGGATTAGCTATTGAAAAATCATATGGAGGTGGAAGAACACTCACGGTGAAAGTAAGGATGGCAGTGAGTTTCCAGAAAGGATACTCATGGTTTCCTGGGAAGTTCTTCTCAAGGACAGTGGCAATCTGACGGTTGGTTAGCATGAACTCTGTTGATGATGATAATGTATGTTTGGAACGGATCTTCAGAATATTGAAATGAATCTATTGGGACAGATCTTGAAGAACATTGAAACAAAGTATGGGAAATGCCAAATAATGCTCAGTGAGATTCTCTCGATCTGAACGTACCTGTTGAGCATAGTCCCAGTCAGAACGCTTGACACAAACATGGAAGCAATCCCGAGCAAGTGTCTCTTTCTTCGGGTTTGCTCTCACAGCTGCGAGTCGCATCTTTGACGTGAAAGCAGCTGCATTCTTCTCTTCTTGGCTAGGAAACATGGCTGTGGCAGCTTCTTCATAAATATTCAGTTCATCAGTATCTGAGATGATCTCTTTGCACCCTGGTTGGCTCAGGGTTGCAAGGCGAATATATGCCCTGTTCTTTTCAATAGCGTGATCGTGGTTTGCCTGAATGTAGCACCTCAAAGCCTACGAAGGTCAGCTCTGACAAGGTGAACAAGAAGATTGACAGTTCGTGTTGGCTTGTGTCTGCTCCTTCAAGGGGGGGGAGTGATAACAGCAAGGACAGTGCACGTGACTGGGTGTCTTAAAGCGGCGACCCATTAGATCGACGCCGAGAGGAAAGTGACTTACCAGCAAGTACGTGTCACTGGACTTAGCTAAGCGTTTGTCTACAAGCTTCAACGCCTGCCTGAAGTCCCCCGCCTCAATGGCATTGCATATGGGGACATGCTGCTGCGTGCGGGCGTCCGGGTAGAAGTCCCCCATTTTGGGCTGCTGCGCCGACGACGCCAACCGAGGCAGCACAAAATATTAGGAGAAGAACACTGCGCACCATGCACTTCTCAGACGAAAGCCAGCAAGCTTCCGTAGTAGTTGGATGCGAGAATATGAGATCGGTGATATAATGGTTCGTTGACCCCAGATTGGTTTGGACAAAGAGGAAGCTTACAAACGCGAAAAAAGGACTGAATGTTTTTGTGTTTATCAACCACTCGAATTATTTCGCTTCGCGCGCTGCTTTAAGCCGCTGCGGCTTGACAGACAGATGCGGCGCAGACAGGACTACTTGGTGAGGAGGGAATTATTTACCGGGCGCAAAGTGAGCCTGTTACAGTTGGAAGTTACTTGCTAGTAGATATATTAATCTCTGGCATCCACCCATGGCTTTACAGAATGAAGTTCATTTTTATATTGCCTCTGAGACTTTTTGAGGGCACAGTTACCCGTAGTGCTGCACTGGTTTCATAAGAAGGGGTGCTGCCACCCGTACTCTACTACTATGCCCCCCTGAATGATTATACCGACCAGCTGTTTTTACAGCTTCACAGCACCCAAGTTAGACGGAACAGTGTTCGGCTTTGGTGAGAGAATCCTGCCAAGATCTTGCATTTCTTGCATTACTTTTGCGGGTTACAATCATTCAGGAGTGGGTTTCGAGTAGTATAGTTGAGAAAGTAAGAAGTAAGTGTACTGTATTATGTAAGAATTGAATTAAGCTATACTTGGATAGCGCCAAAACCTTAAATCCGCACCACAGTGTTTGGAGAGTAAAGTCGCGCTAGTACTCACGCGATAATGGGCAATTCGACGTTGGGTCGTCAGCACCTAAACTAGTAATGCCATGTCCTCGCTCATGTTCGCCTCCTTCAAGCAACAGGCTTGTCGAAGCTGACATCTGCTCTTTGTCTACACATATGAGCATTTAAAGTGCCATTACGACTGATATTTGGCTCTGAAACCCGAAAAAGCTGCCTTAAATCCCAAGGCACGTCTCAAGGGCAAGGGTGCCTTTTTTATTTGACAGCCTCACTTTGCTCGCAGCCTTCTTCGACATCACCAACACATCATCTTTCAACCACGTCAACGATACATGGCCACTATGGCACCGGCAAGGGCCTCCCGGAGGGAAAGCGTCATCTCACCTGAAAACCCCGAAAGAAGCTCAGTTGGCCAGGAATCAGTTGCCACCAGCATATCAACAGTTGCCTTGGCAAAGTCGGCGACGGCGATGACGCCAACTATGGAGGTTAGACGCTCTCCTCTTCCCCTCCCCTCTTTCCCTCCGACATACTATCCCCCCCCCCCCTGAATCATTGTAACGACCCGCTGTTTTTACAGTGCTCGTCTTTGGTGAGAGATCCTGCCAAGATCTGTCATTACTTTCGGGGGTTACAATCATACAGGACGGGGCATAGTATATTGCCCCTGGGACATATATGTGTACGTGTTTTTACTGACGTATCCCACCCGGCAGCTTGCGGATGTCTTCAAGGCCGACCTCGACAATATAAAATCGCTCGTCACTTGCACCATTTGTGATCAGCTTCTCTACGAACCATGGATGCTCGCATGTGGGCATACATACTGTTACAGTGTATGTCTTCTAAACACCGCTGTTTCAACCCAAATCTGCTGGGATAGGTTCTGTGGAATGCATCAGACTAACTTCCCTAGTGTCTGTGCAACTGGTTTTTGCCAAATAGACGGTCCAAGTCATGTCCAGACTGCCGAAGTGCAGTCAAGGCAATGCCCGCTCCGGCATTCGTGGTACGTCTTATACAATTCCCTATTTAATCGTATATGCGGAAACTAGAACTAACAATCCGCTATAGGTCAAGCAGCTGGCCGAGATATTCGTAAATCGCGTTGAGCTTATGCCAGCCGATGAAAGTACTGAACAACACGTCAAAAGGCGAAAGGAAGAAAATCAGGCAGTTGAGACCGATAGGATTTCCGACGAGGGGTTGTTTAAGGGTTGTTTCAGTACTGCCCGGCTGGGCAATATACGTTACGATGAAGCGGACCGTATGCACGTTTGCTCTCACTGTGGCCACGAGTTTACAGGGGGTCCATTGTGCGAAAGCTGTGGCGTGGACTTTGAGGGAGAGGACGAGGATATACGAGACGATTTCAGCGATCTGGAAGAAATGGAGTTCGACTTGGACGAGGAAGAAGATGAAGATGCAGAGGAGGGCGAAGATGATGGTGAGGAAGATGACTATTACCACGATGGGATTGGCAGGGACCCTCGAGAGGGACTGGATTGGTTCGACCCGTTCGATGGGGCCGTCCAATTTGAAGATGTCCGCCAGCTCCTTGGAGATCACCCAGCCCATCACCACCACCATCACCATCATCATCACCCAGTTCACCACCCCCTCCACCCTCATTATCATCACTTTCTCCACCCCATGGAAGCCCTAGAGTCTCGCGCAAGAGACGCCCATTCGGACGAGAGTGAGGAAGAAGAAAGCGACGGAGACGAGACGACATCATCAATGATGGACTTTATTGAGCAAGATGACAGCTCACCTGCAGTTGGGCGCCGGTCAAGGCCTCAAATTATAGAAAGTGACAGTGACGACTCGAACGAAGAAGAAGAGGAAGAAGATGATGAAGAGGAAGTGGTGTCGGCGAGGCCGCGTCAACAGGCACAGAGAAGGCGGCCTAATCGACCAATTGTATTGGACTCAGACTCCGAAGATTCAGCTGATTCTGGGGAAGGCCAAGGAGAGTCAGATGCAGCAAATCACCCTGCCGCAGGCGATGAGCATGAATCCGATAGCTCTGCTAGGAATGGCGGTTATAGTCCCCTGGACCATGGTGATGATAGCGAAAATGATGAAGCCGAACCGTTCGCTGATGCAGTCGACCACCATTCGGACACCAGCGACTCCGGCACTACAGTTGGCCGTCACGAATCGGGCGACGAAGATGATGAGGGTGCAACAGGCCGCAGTGATGGGCATGCGGTGTCCCGCCATGCAAGCGAACTAGGGGCACAAAGACGTCCGTTTCACAGACGTGGCGGACCCAGGGCGAAGACAATGCGCGATCGGATATCGGCTGGACCACAAAGTTTCAGAGAGCAAAGTCTCGAGGAAACTCCAGAGGACCGTGACGAGGAACGGTCAACCTCACCTACTGCTGAGTACGACGAGTCAGACGACGAAAATGCGGCCACCGACCAAGACGGAGATATCGAGATGGGCGCGAAGTCTACCACTGGTATGAGGGGCAGTGTGCCAGAACCTGACCTATTAAGAAACAACGTTTTGGACGATTTTTATGGCGATTCTGATCAATGGGTGGAAGAACCTGTGCAGCCAGCCCCAAGATCTCGGCGTAGGCGAGAAGCCCCTGCCCAAATATTACCTACTACACAAGATTATAACCCCCGGATCAGTATGATGTTTGCACAACATCAGTCTGACTTGAGGGATGCAACAGCTCGTGAAAGTCCACTTTACGAAGACCATTGGGATGTCCCACGAAGGATCGAAGCAACTTCGAGATCGCGGCGGCGCGCCCCATACCGTCTGGATCAACCAACTCTAAGTAACCGATTCGGACCCAACCGTGAACCAATTGTCATATCATCATCTACAAGACCTTCGAGGGCTCATAGGAATCGGCGAGAGTATCGGACTTAAGGGGGGGGACTAGGACAGGGCGTTTGGAGCAAGGAAAATCATAGATATCAACTGAGCGAGTGAGGGACTATTCGCGTTGCAAAGTAGCTTGCGCACAAAATAAGTGCATGGAGCTGTATGGTGGTAACGTTGTAACGAAATTACTAATTATTTACAAAATGCCAACAATAGCATGGATTTCAACCATTATTTTCGTAGAGCGATCACGATTCTCGTGACGCCAGCGATAATGTCGAAAATGCACTAGACGCTTGGACCATGCCAAACCTCCCTATCATAAGAAGTCGGGACCACATGGTCTGGATCCCTGCCCAAAGCCACTCTCCAACGTCCTACGGCCCTTGTATGACCTCTGTATATTGTTTTCGTGTTAATAATCGTGTACGAAACCGGGACACACCTCGATCCCTTTATAACATTATATTTCCCCACCTCCCGCATCTCCAGACCCGACAAAAGGCGTGCCAAACCTCACGATCCTCGCGCCCCCCGAACTCCAATCGGCCCACACCGCACCATCTCCGCATTGGCGACGCGGCTTGAATGTCCGCGCAGGCGTCTACAGGATCTTTTAGGCGGCGCAGACGGTGACCGCTGGTATGCAGGCGGCTAAGCTGAAGGCTGACTCCCAGAATCGGAAAGCTAAGGTGCGTAATTTATCTCTAGAGGCGGCGGTGGTGCCAATCACGCGATTTTGGACGGCGGAGTGCTGATGTCTTGCGATTGTAGCTTGCGAACTCGTACCAGCAACTGTTGGAGTTAGTTGAACCCGAAACATCGACGTGTATGAAGTGCGGTGCTGACTTGCGTGTAGGGAGTTCTCATCCAAGGACTTGCGCTCGGTGGGAAATTATACGTTGGGGAGGCTGATTGGAAAGGGGAGCTTTGGGAAAGTTTACCTGGCCTCGCATAAGCTTACGAATGGCTCGAAGGTGTGTATTTCAGCTATTACTCGCGTGGACTGGGTTACTAATCTTGGGCTAGGTTGTGTTGAAGTCTGCGAAGAAGGATGACTCGAATCTTGCGCGCGAAATACACCACCACCGGCAATTCTTACATCCTCATATCGCGCGATTATATGAAGTCATAGTTACCGAGAACCTAGTCTGGCTTGTGTTGGAATACTGTCCTGGTAGATATATACAGCCTTGCTTGGTTGTGAAATCGAGAGCTAATTGTACGCGCAGGCGATGAATTGTACAATTACCTCCTGAAAGAAGGCGCCCTCCCTGTCGACAAGGTGCAGAAAATATTCGCTCAGCTCGTCGGCGCCGTCTCATACGTTCACAACCTCTCCTGCGTGCATCGCGACCTCAAGCTCGAAAATATACTATTAGATAAAAACGAAAACGTGAAGCTCTGCGACTTTGGATTCACTCGCGAATATGAGGGGAAATCAAGCTACCTGCAGACGTTTTGCGGGACGGTGGCGTACAGTGCCCCGGAGATGCTAAAGGGAGAGAAATATGCGGGAGAGAAGGTGGATATTTGGAGTTTGGGGGTGATTTTATATGCAGTTTTATGCGGAGAACTGCCGTTTGACGAAGATGACGAACAACTTATGCGCGCCAAGATTTTAAAAGACGACCCGAAATACCCAGATCACTTGCCACAAGAAGCACGAACACTTATAGGGAAGCTGTTGTCGAAACGACCACTACTGAGACCGAGTCTGTCGGATATACTCGCGGATCCGTTCTTGGCGGAGTATGCACCACAACAACAGGCCATTTTGAAGCTGCAGCAACCCCCTCAATTTACGACTCCGTTGGAAAAGGAGGTCCTGGAGCGTATGCGAAGTGCTGGGGTGGACATTGACCACGTAATAGAGAACGTCTTGGCTAAGCGCTGCGATCCATTAAGCGGGTGGTGGACTCTCCTCCTGGAGAAGGAGGAACGCAAGCATAGACGACGGGAGCAAAAGCGGAGAGAGAAAGAAGCCGAGATACGAGCAAATCGAAGGCTGAGCGCTGCCAGCAGCCGTCGTGCACCTACACTCAGAGACGTTGATGAAGAAGATGGAGATTCGACCCTTCGACCCGACGCCTCGAAAGGCCGAGGCAGGAAAGAGAGGAGAAGCGCGCATTACCCAGAGCTTGTCCTCACCGACCTTCCTGGCCTACCCGAGAATTCATTACTCAACTCGCCACTTGGTAGCAATCCGCCTCCGCCGATCGAAAAGGACAATGTCCGCTCAGTCAGCTCGTCACGTCACCGCAGGCCCGTGCCGCCGCCTAAAGAGGGCACCATACGGGGTGCAAGAAGTCGCGGTAGCACGCTTCAGTTAGTGACATCCTCCAACCCCGACCTTCTCAATCCTAACACTGCTGTTCGACCTGCTCGCCGGCGGCACCAGTACCCCTTTATGGCACAGCTCACGCACTGGAAACAGTGGCTCATCACATCTACAAAGCGTGGACGGTCCCCAAACACCAAAGGTAGCACATCAACGCCTAATCTACTACCTAAATCCTCGATGTCGCCAAACGTCGGAGGCCCAAAGACTCCCAACTCCAAACCCAACCCTCCCAACTCTGCCTCGCTAAATCCCCCCATCGCCAACGGCAAGCAAGGCTACTCTGGCCCACCCCGGATCTACACCGGCTCCTCATCCACAAAGCGACACTCCCTCT